>JACEEZ010023398.1:349685-387185 GCA_016584305.1 Chionoecetes opilio | reverse complement strand
TCCTCTCTTCTCTCCTTCTCTCTCTCTCTCTCTCTCTCTCTCTCTCTCTCTCTCTCTTGTTTTATTTTTTTTATTAAACAACTGACATCATGGTATACATGGGGCTACAAATAGCAAAGAGGTTGGTGAAGGCAATGAGTGGCAGAAGCTAAAGATGTCCCCTGTCCCGGGGACATCTATCCGAAAGCTATGCCTTATAGGATAATAGCTAAATATGTAATGTTACAGGCTGAGGGTCTCTGTCCGTCACAGGCACTTTTCAGGCGCACTATTTACACGTACACTGTGTCACTGTGTCAATGTGTGTCACTATGTGTGTGTCACTATGTGCGTGTCACTGTGTGTCACTATTGACACGACACTGTGTCACGCCTTACGAGCACTAAGGCGGATGTAAGCGGCACCATCTGTGGGCCGCCACCTTCATCTGCTGGGTGTTCATGGCCACGACATCCACCTCAACCGTGAAGGTGTTCCACAGTGTCGCCGTGGCCCAAGTAAAGGCTCGCTGGCCCATCACGGTGTGGGTCCTCGGGGCCTCGAGGAGGAAATCACCTGACGCTACCGTCCTCGTAGCGCGCTCTGACCTCCTCCAAGGGACCCGAAGTCCTGCAAGGTGGGAAGAGTGTTGCACCTGGGCCTTGTGCAACACTGTGAGGGCACCGACTCTCCTCCGGTGCCCCAGGCTGTCAAGCTGGGAGCGGGGATCATCCCGCCACTGCTCCTGTGGTAGTCTTTGTTGTTGTTGTTGCTGGTGTTGTTGGAGCTGCAGCTGATGTTGTTGTTGTCGTCGCTGCTGCTGCTGCCACTGTTGCCGCGGGCGACGTTTCATGTGATATTGGTCGTCAGTTGGGTGTATGAGGCGCTCACCACGCCTCTGCACTTTGTCCAGCAGTGACAGGTGGCACTGGGCACTACTCATCCAGGTGAGAGGACTATACTCTATGACGGGCTTCACTTGGGCCTTATACAGCCGCATGAGGCCGTCAGCGTCGAGCAGGTGCCTTTCTTGGCGCAGGAGAGTCACCCTCAGGGAGGCTCGACGCGCCACTGTCTCCAGGTGGCGGTCAAAGCGGAGCCTGGAGTCAACCTCCACCCCCAGGATGTTGATGGAGTTCTTGATGGCAAGGGTATCGTCGCCAAACTTCAGCTTCCCCTCTAGTAGCCTGGGGTCCTCCCTCGAACGTGATATAACCATGGCCTGGGTCTTCTCGGCCAGCAAACTTGACTCTCTCTCTCTCTCTCTCTCTCTCTCTCTCTCTCTCTCTCTCTCTCTCTCTCTCTCTCTCTCTCTCTCTCTCTCTCATCTCTCTTTGACGAAAAAAAAGATATATTACATTTATTTTAAGCTATCTCTCTCTCTCTCTCTCTCTCTCTCTCTCTCTCTCTCTCTCTCTCTCTCTCTCTCTCTCTCTCTCTCTCTCTCTCTCTCTCTCTCTCTCTCTCTCTCTCTCTGTGGAATATGTGTAGGTTGAGGGGGTTTAGGAAGGGGAGAAGAGGGGGAGGGGAGGGAAGAGGGGGGGAAGGGAGGAGGGAGGAGGAAGGGAGGAGGGGGGAAGAGGGGGAGGAGAGGGAGGAGGGAGGAGGGGAAGGGAGATAAGGAGAGACACTCAAAAATAGACCTTTCCATGCTACTCTATTAATTTTTTAACTTCATGTTGAAAGAAGGGAGGGAAGGAAGAAGGATCTGAATCACTTATAGAGGTCTGGGGTTTTATTTTTACTATATTTTTATTATTATTTTTATTATTATTATTTTATTATTATTATTATTTTAGATTATTTATTTTTATGATTTATATTATTATTATTATTATTATTATTATTATTAAATTTTTTATTATTTGATTAGATTTTTTATAAAGGGGTCGGGGGCCAAGGTCGAAACCCAGAATTCGAGAAGAGCCATTCCTTAAAAATTTGGCAGAAAAGCAGTGCTGATGGGCCCCCGGTGTAAATTTAAATGGAAATTCGAAAAAAAAAAATATTCCCCCCCATAATACCATGGGGAAATTTAAATTTTCCCACATAAAATTAATAAAAATACTTTAATAATAATAATAAAATAAGAAAAGAAGAAGAAGTATAAAAAACCCTCCCAATATTTTCCTAGAGCCCCAGGACCTGGGGTCAAAATCACTATTTCCCCTGCCGGCTATCTTGCCAGTTTTTATCTCTTATTTTTAATGAAAATTTTTTGACATTTTTATGTAGAGGGCGGACCGCACAGGTCTCTTGAAAGAGCCGCAGTGGCTCCGGACCGCAGGTTGCCGACCACTCAGGGGGGGTTCTAGGCTGTCGAGATAAAAGAATTGAAAAAAGGGACACACACACACACAACACACCACACACACACACACACACCACACACACACACACAAAAAACACACACACACACACACACACAACACACACCACCGGGTGTCCCCGGGGGTTTGTGACCCCCCCCCCCGGGGTGGTGGCTTCGGCCAACATAACCACTAAGGATGAATGAAAAAATTAGATATGGAGACGGGGCCATACGAGCGTTGCTCTGGCCCTTAAAATACAACTAGAGAATCCACACACTGTTTGGGGGAGGGGGGTAGCAAAAATGGTTTAGGTTCCGACTGGCTTTCTGGGTGACCCGGTTTTGTCCCCGAAGAAACCCAAAAACCTTTCTGACCGTCGAGTGGCCAAGAACACCCACATGCCTGCCCATAAAATCTACCTTCAATTGCGAGGCTCAAGGACACAGGGGGGGGGCATGAGCTTAATCACAGGCTCACTAAAAAAATCCTGCCTGCCCCCCAAAAGGGTGGGGCCCAACCATCAGAGCCCTCAAGTGAACCTCCAAACCTACCATCCGAGCCCTGGGTCACACTGCCTACAGGCGCATAGGCACAAATGTAAAATACACACCACACACATTCCCTTTTTCTTTTATTAGACAAATTAATGATGGTGGAGTATGGTGAACACTGGGTGAATTGTGGTTAAAATGTGGGGTGGATCCTTTTTTTAACTTTTTACACTGATTAAATTTGAGAGAGAGAGAGGAGAGGGGGAGAGGGGGAAGAGAAGGGGGAGAGAGAGAGAAAAGAAGGAAAAGAGAGGGGAGAGAAAAAGGAGAAAAAGAGAGAAAAAGGGGAGGAAAAGGGGGGAGAGAGAGAGAGGAGAGAAGAAATCCCTCCCTTTAAAACTACTACACCACCATAACAATCCATAAACATTTCCCACAATCCTTTTCTTCCAACATGATCAATATATAGAGCAGCGGTTCTTACCCGGGGGGAGGCGTGGAAAAAAAACCAGGGGGGGTGGGTAATTACCCAGGGGGGGGTGGGGAATAACCTAGGGGGGGGGGTAATTTCCAGGGGGGCGTGGGTAATTCCTAGGGGGAAGGGGTAATTACCCGGGGGGCGTGGGTAATTCCTAGGGGGAGGTGGGTAATTTCCTAGGGGGGGGGGTAATTACCTAGGGGGAATTGGGGAACTACCAGGGGGGCGTGGGGAAATTACCTAGGGGGGGCGTGGAATTACCCAGGGGGGCGTGGGTAAATTTCCTAGGGGGGGGTGGGAATTACCTAGGGGGGGGTGGGGCAAAACAAAAAGGAGGACTGTCCAAAATATTTAACAGAAGCCTCACTTCGGCCTTCCTTTAACATGAAAGGTCACGGCGAGGGTGAGGAGGAAAGTCTGACCCGGGAAAAGTGTGGCTGAAAAAATTGCGGTGCGCCTTGCCAGGGTTCACTAACCTACAGACTTTTATGCAAAAAGTATTTTTTGCATTAAAATTTTGTAAAATTTTTTTTTTAGTTTTATCATTTTATTTCATATCTTTTCACATCGCTAACATCATTTTTTTATTTTTGTTATATTGTTGTTATTGTTTTATCAAATAATTATTTTATATTATTTTCTTTACACTGGGGAACCAATTTTTTTTTTTAAGGATTTCAGGGAGAAAGGAAAAAAGAACAAAAGGGAAAGGGGGGAAGAGGAAAACAGGAGGGAAAAAGGAAGAGCAGGAGGGAAGAGGAAGAGCAGGAGGGAAGAGGAAGAGCAGGAGGGAAGAGGAAGAGAGGGAAGAAAGAGAAACACTGAAAAGACGTCAATTTGGAGGAATGGAAATGAAAGAGTTAATGTATTCCTTTTTCTTATTATCCTCATTTCCTTAGTTGTGGGGTTGTGTGTGGTGTGTGTGGTGTGGTGTGTGTGTGTGTGTGTGTGTTGTTGTGTGTGTGTGCGTGCGTGGTTTTCCCTTTGTGTGTGTGTGGTGGTGTGTGGTGTGTGTGTGTGTGCCTGTGTGTGTGTGTGTGTGTGTGTGGTGTGTTGCGTGCGTTTTTGTATGTGTGTGTGTGTGTGTGTGTGCGTGAGTGCTGTGTGCCTGTGTGTGTGTGTGTGTGGTGTGTATGTGTGTGTGTGTGTGCCTGTGTGTTGTGTGTGTGTGTGTGTGTGTGTTTTGTGTGTTTTGTGGGGGGGTGCCCCTGTGTGTGTGTGTGTTTTATGTGTGCCAGTGTGTTGTGTGTGTGTGTGCCTGTGTGTGTATGTGACCTGTGTGTGTCGTGTGTTCCCCTGTGTGTGTGTGTGCCTGTGTGTTGTGCTGTGTTTTGTGTGTGGTGTGTGTGTGTGTGTGTGTGTGTGTTGTGTGTATGTATGTATGTGTGTGTGTGTGTGTGGTGTGTGTATGTTGCCTGTGGGTGTGTGTGTGGGTGTGCCTTTGTGTGTGTGTGTGTATGTGTGCCTGGTAAGTAAGTAAGTAAGTAAGTAAGTAAGTTTATTTCCCCATAGCAATTATATAAATATATACAAAAACAAATTTAAATAAATTTTGGAATGAATCTGTGGGGCCCAAGGCCCCTTTGACAGAATATTTTTCTTTTAAAAAAAAAATACAATTAGCTGAGGAGCATCAAATATAATTATAGTATACATCAGTATACAAGAGAGAAAAAACAAATTTCAGAACTTTGACACTATCTACATTATTTATGGAGTGGTATTTCTACAAATTTTGTTGCGTGAATGATTTTTTTTTTTTTTATTTTAAATGAGGAATACTACCCAAATTACACAGAGTTTTAAGCAGTGGTAAAGTTTCCAAATTTTGAGGCCCAAAAAAAAAGATGCTGTTCCTGAANTAGAGACCCATGACCTGGTCACTACACTATTTACTGCGGCTATCTATGCCAGTATTTTATCTCTTATTTTCTTAATGATAATTTTGACATTTTTATGTAGATGGCAGGAGCCGCACAGGTCTCTTGAAAGAGCCGCATGCGGCTCCGGAGCCGCAGGTTGCCGACCACTCTAGGGGGTCTAGGCTGTCGAGATAAATAGACATTGACAAAAGGACACACACACACACACACACACACACACACACACACACACACACACACACACACACACACACACACACACCGGGTGTCAGCCGGGGGTTTGTGACCCCCCTCCCGGGGTGGTGGCTTCGGCCAACACTAACCACTAAGGATGAATGATAAAAATTAATGATATGGAGACGGGGCCATACGAGCGTTGCTCTGGCCCTGTAAAATACAACTAGATGAATACACACACACTGTTTGAGGGAGGCGGTAGCGGAGTGGTTAGCGTCTCCGACTGGCGTTCTCGGTGACCCGAGTTTGGTCCCCGAAGAAACCCAAAACCTTTCTGCACCGTCGAGTGGCCTAAGAACACCCACATGCCCTGCCGATCAACTCTACCTTCAATTGCGAGTGCATCGGAGGACACAGAGGGGCGGCATGAGCCTCTAATCACAGGCGTCACTATAAAAATCCTGCCTGCGCCACCACGGGTGAGGACCAACCATCAGAGCCCTCAAGTGAACCTCCAGAGCCTACCATCCGAGCCCTGGGTCACCACTGCCTACAGGCGCTATAGGCACAAATGTAAAATACACACACACACACACTTCCCTTTTTTCTTATATATAGACAAATGTAATGATGGTGATGAGTATGGTGAACAACTGTGGTGAATGTGTGGTGAAAATGTGGTGGTGGATCTCTTACTTTAACTTTACTTTTAGCCACTGATTAATGAGAGAGAGAGAGAGAGAGAGAGAGAGAGAGAGAGAGAGAGAGAGAGAGAGAGAGAGAGAGAGAGAGAGAGAGAGAGAGAGAGAGAGAGAGAGAGAGAGAGAGAGAGAGAGAGAGAGAGAGAGAGAGAGAAGATAATCCCTCCCTTTAACACTACCTACACCACCATAACAATACACATAAACATTTACCTACAATCCTTTACTTCCAACAGTGACTCATATATATAGAGCAGCGGTTCTTACCCTGGGGGGGGGCGTGGGTAAAAACCTAGGGGGGCGTGGGTAATTACCTAGGGGGGCGTGGGTAAACCTAGGGGGGTGGGGGGTAATTACCTAGGGGGGCGTGGGTAATTACCTGGGGGGAAGGGGGTAATTCCCGGGGGGGGTTTGGGTAATTCCCTGGGGGAAAGTGGGTAATTACCTAGGGGGGGTGGGTAATTACCTGGGGGGAAGTGGGTAATTACCGAGGGGGGTGGGGAAATTACCTGGGGGGCGTGAGTAATTACCTAGGGGGGCGTGGGTTTACCTAGGGGGGGCGGGGGTAATTCCTGGGGGGGGTGGACAAGAAAAAGGGAGGACTGTCAAGTATTTAACAAAAGCCTCATTTTTTCGGGGCCTTTTTAACTAAAAGGTCACGCGCGGGGGTGAGCGAGGAAAGTCTTCCCGGAAAAGCAAGTGTGGCTGAAAAATTTTGCGGTGAACCTTCCGGGGGTTTCACTAACTCTCAGACTTTTATGCAATATATTTGTTTCTTAGTATTATAAAAATTTTTATAGTTTTATAATTATTATTTCGTCTCTTTCTATCTTTAAACTCATTCTTTTGTTGTTTATGATGTTTTTATTGTTATTTCATAATAATTATTATTACTTTTATCTTCATCACTGGGAACACTTTTTTTCTTTAAAAGGGTTTTAAAGGAGAAAAGGGAAACAAAAAACAAAGGGAAGGAAGAAGGGGAAAGAGCAGGGGGAAAAAGGGAAGAGCAGGAGGGAAGAGGAAAGCAAAAGGGGAAAGAAGAGCAGGGGGGAAGGGGAAGGCAGGGGAAGGGGAAAGAGCGGGAGGGAAGAAAAACGCGAAAGACGTCAATTTGGAGATGGAAATGAAAGATTTTATGTTTTTTCCTTTTTTCTTTTTATCCTCTTTCCCCTTAGTGTTTTGTGTTTGTTGTTGGTGTGGTGCGTGTGTGTGTGCGTGTGTGTTGTGTGTGTGGGGTGTGTTGTGGTGTGTGTGGTGTGTGTATGTTGTTGGTGTGTGTTGTGCTGGTGTTTTTGTTTTGTGTGTGTGTGTGTGTGCGTGCGTGTGTGTGCCTGTGTGTGTGTGTGTGTGTGTGTGTGTGTTGCGTGCGTGTTTGCCTGTGTGTGGGGGTGGGGTGTGTGACTCAGACGGCAAAAACCTAAAAAAACCCAAAGGGGAATTTTTTAAAGAACTATGCTCCGTAAAAAAGTGTTTTCCAACCCTGAAAAAAAAAAATCAACTCCCTATGGACTTTTTTCCCCAAGGTTGACTGCACATCAAACTGACGGACAAAACTTTAAGCAGAACATCTAAAAGGAGCAATTAAAGAGTTGACTACAAATCGGCAGGGACCCACCACTTCCCTGCTTTCTCCTTAAACGTTGTGCAAAAGACTGAGCGTTCCTTTGCTCTCTCTTTTAGAACTTCATTAAAACCCGGAATAATACCAAAGAAATTT
Organism: Chionoecetes opilio; assembly: GCA_016584305.1. Taxonomy (NCBI): domain Eukaryota; kingdom Metazoa; phylum Arthropoda; class Malacostraca; order Decapoda; family Majidae; genus Chionoecetes; species Chionoecetes opilio. The sequence goes on along the minus strand of JACEEZ010023398.1, from coordinate 379,444 downwards.
AAAAAAGTCCAACCACCCCAAATCCACAAGGGAGGGTCGAAGCGAAAAAAAAAATTATCGACCATTCCCCAACCCCCCAAATTATTAAGTCTTGGAGAGAAAAATTTTTAAACTTTGGGTCAATATCTCGAACAAAAAACCCAAAAATGAAAAAAGACAACAGGCTTTCGCGTTGGGCTTTCTGCCTCTCCAACCCGGCTCGCCCACTATGAAAAAATTTTAGAAAAGCGGGAATATAAAAAAATGTTGAGGGGTCTATCTTGTTTTTTGCAAAACCCTTTTTGACAAGGTAGACCACGGCTTTACTACACAAGATCACAAATGGCTTACGGGAAAAGCTCGGGTTTGGGGCTGCACTCTTTCCTTTACTGACAGGGCAGTGTGTAGCGGCTGGCGTCGTGTCTCAGTCGTCAGGGGTCAAATGGAGTGCCCAAAGGGATCGGTCCTTTGGACCCTGCATTTTTACCCATCTCGACATAAAAGACACGTCTTACCCGTTGTAGCTTCTTTTGCTGAGGACACCAGGTATAAAGAAGTTTTTTCAGTATCTGATGCCGAACAACTACAAACAAATCTGGAAATCATTTTACTGGGCAGAGCAAAATAACTGCCCTTCAAATGACCAAATTTGAGCAATTTACGTTTGGGGGGAATTAACTACAATCACACACGTTTGCAGCAGGGGAACGTTCACATATGACCCCAAGGGCATATAAGAGACCTAGGAATTACCCTCGCTTGAGGGAAACTTTACCAAAACTATACAAAATTGGTAAAAAAGGCACAAAGCCAGGTGGCTGGATCCTTCCATTTTCCCGGACACGTGAAAGGTTTCCTAGCTGACTTTATACAATCACCGGGATCCCGTTTTGGAGATTTTGTCACTGGGATCCATGGCGAGCAGGGAAAGAAGCATCCTTGAACAGTAAACGTCTTTCACCGAAAATTTTTGACGTCCGCTTTTGGACTCGGGGAAAGATTCGTGAACTCGCCCTTACTCACAGAAAGGCTAGAAAAAGGGTACGCATATTATACATTACAAAATATTTACCGAAAATCTGTAAAAAACTTGAATGTACGGTTAGCAATCCCCCCCGACGGGGTTCTCTCTGCCTTTGAAAGGTATACCCCCCAACAAGTACAAAAAAGTAAGACGTCAAAAAAACGCTTTCGCTATAAGAGGGCCCCACCTCTTCAATGCACTGCCCCGAACCTGCGTGACTCAAAGGAAAATAAAATTGAACTTTTTAGAAACCCCCCTAGACAAGTTCCCACGGACAATACCCCCATCAACCCAAGCTGCCTCATTACCACCTCTGCGCTGCCAGCAAAAGCATCAAGACCCGATGGGAAGAGACGAGCAAACGGGTTTATTTTGTTAGGGGGATCGCGTGGCCACGGGCTCAACTGTTGCCTGAAACTATTCCCCCACAGGAACCACAGGTGTGTGTGTAAAATTTTGTGTGTGTGTTGTGTGTGTGTGCCTGTGGTGTGCCTGTGTGTGTGTGTGTGGTGTGTGTGTTTTGGGTGTGTGTGTGTGGGGTGGCCGGGTTTGGTGTGTATGTTGGCCCGTGTGTGGGTTGTGTGGTGCCTGTGTGTGTATGTTCGGTGTTTGTGTGCCTGTGTGTGTGTTGCCTGGGTGTGTGTGTGTGTGTGTGTTGTGGTGTGTGTGTTGATGTATGTATGTGTTGTTGTGTGGTGGTTATATAGTGCCTGGGGTGTGTTGTGGGTGTGCCTTGTTGTGTGTGTATTGTGCCTTGGTGTGGGGTTTGTGTCCTGTGTGTGTAGGGGTGCCGTGTGGTATGTGTGCCTGTTTGTTTGTGTGCCCGTGTGTGTGTGTGCCTGTGTGGGGTGTGTGTGTTGTGGTGTTGTGTGCCTGTGTGGGGTGGTCCGTGTGGGGTGTGTGTGTTGTGTGTGGTGTGTTTGTGTGTTGTGTGTGCCCGTGGTGTGTGCCTGTGTGCCTGTGTGTGTGGGGTGGTGTTTTGTGTGTGTGTGTGTGTGTGTGTGTGTGTGTGTGTGTGTGTGCCTGTGTGTGTGTGCGCGTCTCACCTGTGTTCTCCCCCCAGGTGAGTGCCGGGCCCAGGGACGCCTCCGTGCCAGCCACTGTGCGGTGAGTGTTCCCTTACGACGGAAAACACCTGGACGCACCATCCTCCTCTACTACTACTACACTACTACTATTACTACTACTACTACTACTACTACTACTATACTACTACTACTACTACTACTACTACTACTGTTTCTCCTCCTCTTCTTCTTCTTCTATTCTTTCTCCTCCTCCTCCTCCTCCTACTACTACTACTACTACTACTACTACTACTCTTCTTCCTCATTCTCCTTCTACTACTACTCCTCCTCCTCCTTTTTCTCCTCCTCTTCCTCCCCCCTCCTCCTCCTCCTCCTCCTCCTCCTCCTCCTCCTCCTCCTCCTCCTCTTCCTTCTTCTACTTCGACTACAATTCAGAAATGTCAAATTATCTGCTATCGCAATAAGATATCTGAATGTAACAACGAAATATAGTTTTTGAGGGTTATTGATGTTCGTCTTTCATGGTTTATTAACTTTATTTGGTCTGTAGTAATGGGTTTTATTTTCTGATCTCGTGTCCATCAATAATTTCCCTTGCATTTTTGTCCATCTTGCACGGTTTTTTCCTTTCCAACCAGCCTTTATTAGAGGGAGTGGAGGGTGAGGAGCCTTCGTCTTTACTATCTTATGTTTCACTTCAGATGAGACAGTGTAGTGCATCACAAACATTAAGGTTCGTAAGGTCCATGAGGTCTGTTGCTGATTTGTCTAAGTTTTGTTTTTTCCTCCTCCTCTTCCTCCTCTTTTCCTCCTCTTCCTCCTCTTCTCTTCTTTATCTTCCTCCGCAAGAGAACCTATTCGAGCTTTCGCCTCACGTGACAACAAGAAATAACGGTTTAAAACTGAATGGTCAGCGTTTCATCACAGATCTCCGTTAAAATTATTTGAATGTTAGAGTTGTCAATCGATGGAACAAATTACCAGCAAATGTTGTCAAAGCTTGCACAATAACTTCATCTAAAAACAGGCTGGTCGCGTACTGTAAAGTAAATGGGTTTTGATATTGCCCTGCGAGTTATATTATAACGTCCCCCGAAACTATTATGTTAGTGGAAGTTGTAGTTAGCATACTTCATATCCTATCATTCTTCACCACGAAACTTCCATGTTCCTATCTTCTTTAGGGACATGGTATCCTTTTCCAACTCCTCTTACATGTAGTCTGATAGTTAGTAGTATGCAGTTCAGCAGATACCCTTGTTATAGACCAATAGGTCTCCTGGTGTCTGTTATTCCTATGTATTCCTATGTATTCCCTCCTCCACCCCCCCCCTCCTCTCTCTCTCTCTCTCTCTCTCTCTCTCTCTCTCTCTCTCTCTCCTCTCTCTCTCTCTCTCTCTCCTCTCTCTCTCTACTCTCTCTCTCTCTCTCTCTCTTTTCTCCTTTTCTCTCTCCCTCCTCTCTCTCTCTCTCTCTCTCTCTCTCTCTCTCTCTCTCTCCTCTCTCTCTCTCTCTCTCTCTCTCTCTCTCTCTCTCTCTCTCTCTCTCTCTCTCTCTCTTCCTATGTATTCCTCCTCGTCCTCTTCCTCCTCCTCCTTTTCATCTTCCTCCGTTTATAATTTCACCCCAAGCTCCTTTTAATGTGTTCCAATCCTTTCCTTGTTGTAACCTCCTCCTCCTCCTCCTCCTCCTCCTCCTCCTCCTCCTCCTCCTCACAGCATAGCGTCTGCAAGACAGATGAGCCAAAGTTGTGTCGTTGGCAAGTTGTTATTGCAGGCAGCGGCGTGCTGTGTGGGCTGAGAGGAGGAGGAGGAGGAGGAGGAGGAGGAATACAGAGGAATACATAGGAATAACAGAGACCAGGAGACCTATTGGTCTCCTGGTGTCCTACACACGCACACACACACACACACACACACACACACACACACACACACACACACACACACACACACACACACACACACACACACACACACACACACACCACACACACCACACGCGCGGGCGCGCCACACACACACACACGCACACACACACACACACACACACACACACACACACACACACACACACACACACACACACACACACACACACACACACACACACACACACACACACACACACACACACACACACACACACATTAATTTCAAAGAAGAAAAATCATTCATGAAAAGTAAATATTCCAACATTAAGAAGTAAAGAAAAAAATTGTTGATTCAGTCCGTGGCATATTGAAAGATGGAAGCAGAGAGAGAGAGAGAAGAGAGAGAGAGAGAGAGAGAGAGAGAGAGAGAGAGAGAGAGAGAGAGAGAGAGAGAGAGAGAGGGAAGGAAAGTGAATTGGAGGAAAGGAACGGGAGTTGAAGAAAAGGAGGAGGAAGAAGAAATAAGAAATAAGGAGGAGGAGGATTACATAGGATTACATAGGAATAACAGACACCAGGAGACCTATTGGTCCATAACGAGGGTATCTGCTGAACTACATACTACTAACTATCAACTACTTGTAAGAGAACAGTTGGAAAATGATACCATGTCCCTAAAGAGGATAGGAACATGGAAGTTTCATAATGCACAATGATAGGATATGAAAAATACTAACTACAACTACCACTACCACTACAACTAATCGATACGGGGGACTAGATATGAATTCGCACTATCAATACCCATTTACTTTACAGTGCGCGTCAAGTCTGTTTTTAAATGTAGTTATTGTGCTGGTTCCGACAACATTTGCTGGTAACTTGTTCCATCGATCAATGACTCTAACATTGAAATAATTTTTTCGGAGATCGGTGATGCAACGTTGACCGTTTAGTTTTAAACCTTATTTCTTGTTGTCATTTGATTTAAAAGCTCGAATAGTTCCTTGTTTAATGACATAAAAACCCTTTTGGATCAAAAGGTTTCTATAAAGCCCCCCTTGGATTCTTCACCCTTTGGGAAAAACTTTAAGTTTCCGCAGTCTTCTTCATAAGATGAATTTCGCAGCGGGTGGATTTGTTTGGTTGCTCTTTTTTCCCCTGTTTCCCCAATTTGGCTTGTCTTTTACAAAACGGGGCGCCCAGAATTGAAGGGCTATTCCCAAGTGCGGCCAAACCGGGAGTGAGGAGGAGGAGGAGGAGGAGGATTACATAGGTTTAAATAGGAATAACAGCCCCAGAAGACCTATTGGCCCATGACGAGGGTTCTGCTAAAACTACTTTACACAAACACAACTACTTGTAAAAACAGTTGGGAAAAGGATCCCATTCCTAAAAAAGTTTGGAAACAGGGAAGTTTAAATAGTGCAGAATAAAGGGTATAAAATATACTAACTCAACTCCCATACCACTAAAAACAATCGATCCGGGGACTAAAATGAATTCGCAGGGCAATAAATCCCTTTATTTTACAGTCCCGGGGTCAATTTTTTTTTAAATGTATTATTGTCGGGCTTCGACAACATTTGTTGGTAACTTGTTCCATCGATAAACGACTCTCACTTGTTTTCTTTTTTACGGATCGGTGATGCAACTTTACCTTTTATTTTAAAAAACCTTTTTTTTGTTTTATTTTGAAAGCTCAAATAGGACTTTTGATTAATGCATAAAACCCTTTTTAGGATTTTTAAGGTTTTCTATAAACCCCCGGGGTTCTACGACCCTTTAAGGAAAAAATTTTAAAGTTTCCGCATCCTTTTAAAAGAAAAATTTCGAAGAGGGAATTTTTTTGGGTTCTCTTTTTTGCACTGTTTCCAAATTTTGCTTGTTTTTTAGGGAACAGGCGACCAAAAATTGGAGGCATATTCCAAGTGGGGCCAAACCCAAGGACTGTATAATTGTGTCTTTATTTGGGAGTTTTGGTTAAAAAATTGCGTTTAAAAAACCCCAACATCATTTTCCCCCCCTTTTTAGGGCAGCTAGGCAATGCGGAAGGGTTTTTAAGATCTTACTATGATGACACCAAATCCTTTTCGGTACTTCGTTAACGATTTTTTTTGCTTTGTAGTTATTTTTGAGGTTATCGTTGCCTATTGCATTATTTTACATTTAGGGAAATTTGAATTTTAAATACCATTTACACTCCATCTGATTTTTGTCGAGGTCACTTTGTATGAGTCGCAGTTTTTCTAGTATATGCTTTCCCGCCAAATTTTGGTGTCGTCTAAAATTTCGATATTTTGATACAAGTCCCAGTCCGATCGTAAATTATATCGAAAAAGAGTGGGACCCAAACCGAGCCCTGAGCACCCCAAGTAACATCTAACCAATAGATTTTCCCATTTATTCTACCCTTGTTTACGTTTGAAACCCAAATCGCCAATCCGAAAAGTTGCCTCCCAAGCCATGTCCCCTTTGCTTGGTAAAAAGTCGCTTAGGGGGAAAACTGTATCGAAGGTTTTTCTAAAAATCAGGTATATTACATCCGAGGGAATTTAGCGCCCCATTTTAAATAAATGACATTAAAAAAATCCGGGGTTTTTAAGCAGGCTCTTATTTCAAAACCCATGCTGCGATTTTAATATTGATTATTTTCATCGGAAAAACATTATTTTATCCCGCAATATTTTCTCAAATAGTTTAAAATCACGACTTTTGAAAATTTGGGGGCGATAATTACTTGCGAGGCTTTTTACTCCTTTCTTAAATATCGGTGAAAACATTAGCAAAATTTCCACATATGGGAACTTTTTTGTCCATGGTTTTTATTGAGGATAATCTTTAGTGGAAGCGAAAGTTATTTGGCTTCGCGAATTTCGCGCAAAATTTCGTCCCCCCCACGGATTTTGCGGGGGTCAATTTCTGCAAATTTTTGATACTTCGTCTACTTTTATCTCTCCTTTTTCCAAATCTATCACTTTCGAGTCCCGTCTGTTTTGGTTTGGTAATGGAGCTTCGTTTTCTTTAATAAATACCGCAAAAAAGTAAGCATTGAGTAGACTGCCATGCTTTTATCTTTACCAAGATTTTTTTTTTACTTTCGTGGCCCAATACTGTTTTGACGTTTTTCTTACTTCGAACGTTTTAAAAAGACCTTTTCGGGTTTGTTTTTGGATTCCTTTGCATTTTTTTCTTCTTTACTCGCGCTTTTTAGGTCTAATTAACCCCCTTGCAACGCTTTTTTTAGTCATTTTTTCCTATAATCGCCGTCCGCATTTGATGCTTGTATACTTTATCGCTGGGGCCCTTCTCCCATGTTTTGTTAATCTCATTAGTCACCCAAACTGGGGCTTTTTATGTTTTCAGGACGTTTTCCACCATGGAATGTTTTTTCAACCCCGATCGGGGGGTTTTTGTGAAATTTTACACATGTTTTCGCTATTACGTTTAGTAGGTCAAACCAATCAAATTCGCTTGTACCCCTGCTGACTCGGAAACCGCTTTTTTTATATTGGGGCTAATAACCGTTTTCTGTGATTTACATTGCAATTTATGCCCCATCTGATTAACCTGTGATCGCTGTTTGCTAAACGTTCACCTATTCGCAGAAACAATCAATAAAAGCGGTAGTGAAAAATAAATCTAGGATACTATTTCCCTTTAGGCTCACGGACCCCCTGATTTAAATAACTTCGTTTACCATACAAGCAATCGCAACCTTTTCTACAGAGAATTATTATTCCAGTTTATACGAGGTAGGTTTAAATTCCACTATAATTGTATGTTTTTATTTTCACAAGACTTTTCTCGCATAGAGGAGGCACGACTTCCCATTTGATTTGGGAGGACATTATTTCCCAAAAGTTAGGAAATTTTTGTTTTGCTTAATCTTTCGTAGACTGAGCTAATGACTTGATTTACTTTATCGATTTCGATTTCTTGCAAAAATTTTCTTTTATGTAAAGAAAGACACCTCCACCGCTTTTTTCGTGCGACAATTTAGAATGTCTTATAGCCTGGGAAAGGCTTTTCAGTAAAAAGTGTTTTTTTTTGTGTTGACCCAACCTCGGATACTACGATATCTGGGGGTTTTGGCAAAACGTATGCTAATAATTTGTTACCTTTAAAAAAATGCTTCTGGGATTTTTGTAGAGTAATTTAAATTTCCTTAGTAGTTTTGGGAAATTGCGTGAGGGTTAAGGCAGGGTGTCTAGGTCCACTGTAAAGGGGGCTTGATTACGTTTCTTTGATTGTATTTCGGAAAAGGGAAGTGACCCCGCGTTGCTGTGGGGTAAAAAAGGGGTTAAGGTTATGCTGCTCCCCCGCCGCTCGTCGTTTTTTTATCTGTAAAAAAAACTTTATCTTTTGCAGAGTCCAATCTTGCGTGGGCCAAAGGGGCTGAGGGGGAGCCGTCACCCCAACAGGATGGAATCCTCAACCCGATGGGGTTTCCCCGAGAAAATTTCCCAGAAGTTTGCGGGGTCTTACATTCTCCTGGGCAAAGAGACCCTTACCGGGTTTTTTGCGCTGAACGCTTTTTCGTAAAAAACGTCGGCACCACCCGCTTTTGGGGAATTCCAGAATAAAGATATGATTGTTTTTTGTCTTGAATTTCCGGTCACTTTTTGTACTTGTCCCTATTTTCTTCAAACCGCTACGTACCGTCGTTTGTTCCCGCATGAATGGAGGAAAAAGGGGGAGGAGGAGGGGGGAGGAAAAGGGGAGGAAAGGGGGAGGGTAGGAGAGCATATAAAGGGGAAAAAAGGGGAGGAGGAGGGCAAAATTGGGAGGAGGAAGGGGAAGGAAACAGAAAGAAAAAATGACAAAAGAAAAATAGAAGAATGAAGATAAAAAGTAGAAAGTAAAGATGAGGAAGGAGGAGGAAGATTGGTTGGCAAAGAGGAGGAGGAAGAGGAGGAGGAGGAGGGGAGGAGGAGGAGGAGGAGGAGGAGGAGGAGGAAGGAAGATGAAGTGACATGAAGAATAAGGTGAAGGAAGGAGGAGGAGGAGGAGAAGGATGATAAGAAAAAGTTACAATTATAAAGAACATTTTAAAAACCCAATGAAAAATGAAAATAAAATGAAGCAAATAAAGAAAACTGAAATAAGGGAATGAAATGGTGCTGTAAAAGAAAGATGAACATTATGAAAGTGAGACAGATAGACAGACAGACAGAAGTAAAGAAAAAACAGACAGAAAGACACATAACATAAACATACATACAGACAGACACACAGACAGACAGAGAAGCCATTCATTTTCCTCTTTCTTGATGGGCAAGGTTAAGCGAGAGAGAGAGAGAGAGAGAGAGAGAGAGGGAAGGGGGAAAAAGAGAGGAGAGAGGGAGGAAGAAGGGGGGAAGAGAGGAGAAGAGGGGGGGAGAAGAAAGAGAAAGGGAGAGAGAAAAAAGGGGTGATGGGGAAAACCCCCCCCCCCCCCCCCCCCCCCCCCCGGGGCCCCCCCCCCCCCCCCCCCCCCCCCCCCCCCCCCCCCCCCCCCCCCCCCCCCCCCCCCCCCCCTTTTTTTTTTTAAAAAAGGCCAGGGGTTTTTTTCCCTTTTTAAAAAGGGAGAGAGAAGAGGTGAGAAAGAGGGGGGGGGGAAAAATTTAGAAAAAAGGAAAAAAGACCAAAAAAGAAAAGAAAAACCCAAAGGGTTGGGGGAGGGGAGGGGAAGGGGGGAAAAAAAAAAAAAAAAAGAAAGGGGGAAAGGGGGGAGGAACGGAGAAAAAAAGGGGGAAATTTTTTTTTAAAAATAAAGGGGGGGAAAAAAAGGGGTGAAAGGGGGGGGGAATTTTGGGGGGGGGGGGGAATTGGACAGTCCAAGATGGGTGAAAAGGGAAGGGGAGGGGGGGGGGAAAGGGGGCCAAAAAGGGGCCTCTCTCTCTCTCCTTCCCCCTCTCTCTCATCTCCTCTTTTCCCCCCTTTTCTCTCTGCCCCCTTTTCTCATCTTTCTCTCCCCCTTTTGGATTTTTTTTCAATAATAGGAGAGAGAGAGTATGTGTGTAGAAGAGGCAGCCTCCGTTGTTTAGTGTTTAATCCTCCTCCTCCTCCCCCCCCTTCCCTCACCTCCCTCCCTCCCTTTTCCCTCCCTCCCTCCCTCACTCCCCCCTACCTCTCCTGAATTAAAAGTCAAAACCTCACAACGCCACCAGAGAAATGTTTTAACTTATAGAAATTTTACTCCCAAGTCTTTGTTCCCCGGCTGTCTGAGGGTCTCCTGCCTCACTCTTTTGTTTAGGACGCAATGCTCTCTGCTCCTTGCCCCCTCTTCCCCTCTCTACCCCTCATTTTTTTTTATACATAAAAATACAATAAGCTTAAAGGTGCACTGTCGTGTACTGCCTATCTTAAGGGCAAGTAATAATATATATGGTCCAGGAACTGTTGTAATAAGGGTGTGTTGAGGCATTGTTGCTGTCACTAAGGTGTCACGGAATCACTAGCGTCAGCGGGGTGGACTGTGACAGTCAACACCGATTGGCTGCCAACTTTACACTTTGTGTGTTCATCTCCTGGATGTGAGGGACGGCGGCCGTGAAAATGTTCCACATCCTGGAGACGCGGCCCACAAAGGTGCGTTAGTGCTGGCTGGCACGGGAACGTGGCACCTCCACTGCATCACCACTGGTGAGCACCGTTCTCGTGCTTCGCGTGGCGACTCTCGGAGGCTGTCGTAACTCAGCCAGATGTGGCACTCCCTGCACCTGTGCCTTGTGGAACACCACAGGCGCCGTGACGACCCTGCGGTGTTCCAGTGAGTCGAGGGGACTCACCGGCTCGGGTTGGGCAGGGGGTCTGCAGTCATACCACCATGTCGCAGGGCTCGACGCTGGATGCTGTCCATCTCCTAGTGTGCGAGGCTGCACACGACATCAGAGAGGGCGGCGTACGTCTAAGTAAGGCCGTATCTGGCCTTTAGAGCAAAGCTCCCTCCCCTGTCAGGAAGTCTGGCTACCCTTCGCAGGCAGAGACCTGTAGAGAGCCTTTTGTGTGCAATGTGTTTGGATGTGGCCGTCAACCGTTAGCTCTCGGTCCACCTCTACTCCCAGAACCTTGACGGCTTCCTGGAGTGGGAGAGGATAACGCCACCAATCCGCAGCCTCCCTTCCACTGCTGGCCCCGGCAAGGGGCCGAAACCACCATTCCCTGTGTCTCCCCGGGAGAAAAGGGCACCCTGCCCTGTCCCCCACTCCTTAATACTCGCTGCTTTTGATCTCACCACACGCCCACTGTCGTCCGGGTAACGGAAAAGGTACAGTCTCACAAAACTAGCTACGGGGCATCCGGAAGATCGTCCATGTAGATTTTCCCCGGGGGACTGGCCCCGCCAGACCCCTGTGGGCTGATGCTTCCACTGGCGGGACTCAGACCCCTGCCCTTTTGACGACACCTGGGGGGTTTTTCCCCTGCGGTATTCCCCGGGGCACAGGATCCCCACCTTTTCTCTGTTTTTTTCTAGGAGGATTTCCGTGCCACACCCTGTCGAAGGCCCCCTTTGTCCAGGGCCACCACACAGTGTCCGGGCCCCGTCATCCGGGGCGTCCTCCAGTTTGGGTGAGGAGCATCACGGGTCAAGGGGACCGTCCGGTCTAAACCCCAAACTTTTGGTCCAAAGGGGAGCTCTCTCTCTCTCTCTCTCTCCTCTCTTCTCTCTCTCTCTCTCCTCTCCTTCTCCTCTCTCTCTCTCTCTCTCTCTCTCTTCTCCTTCTCCTCTCTCTCTCTCCCTCTCTCTCTTCTCTCTCCTCTCTCTCTCTCTCTCTCTCTCTCTCTCTCTTTTCCCCTTCTGCAATTGGGATCAGTTAAAAGAACTGCAAAATTTATTCAATTTTGGTAATTTGCCCTGGGGAAGGTGCGAAAATAAATATGTTTTTTTTTAAAGAATCGTAAAACCCAAATAAATTTTTGTAATTTGTTTTTTTTTAAAAATCCCCCTATACACTTTTTTTGATTTTTCAGAAATCTTTGAAAATGAAACCCCGGGGGGGGTGACAAGAACAAAAGGCTTACAATTAACAGTGTTTGAAAAACATACTAAAGCCCTTACCCCCGTCAGAATACACCCTTGAAACAAAGAGTCTCCCCAGGTTTACAAGACAATGAATCATTTACAACAAAACAAAACAAAACTCCTGCTGATTATTCATTGAATGGCGTCGCGTGTATACTTCCATGTTTTTCAGCAACAACGTCCATTATACACGCCATCATTTTGAGGTCAAGGACGCTGACCTTCAAACTCGCTCGTTCTATGACGGGTCGCCGCCTAAAATTGGTCACCATCCCCCCCAAAACCCCCCCCCCCCCCCCCCCCACACACCACAAAAAATGTGACGTGCCGTGGTCCGCCACACCTGACAGTGAGGGACCGTCACGGACCTCCAGGGTACTCAGGGTGACCACGCCGGTGTCATACAGTGTGGGGGCCCCCCAAAAGGAAGCGACATCAACACTGGGTTGTGTACAGAGCCGGGACCTGATTGACCGCTGCCTCCCTAGTAAAGGCCAGGTAGCAGTGCCCGATCACTCTTCAACACCCACAACCACGCCCACACCTACGAGGACACTAAACCCAAACACGCCCCCTATACACACACCCCCAGTTGACAGTCAAGAGGCGGGGACGTGCCCTAAAAAAACGCCTCACCGCGTCAGCACTCTGGCGCCACAAGTAAGAGGGCGCGGCCCCTCCTTCTTTTGTTTTACCTGGTCATTCTCTGCCTTTCCTTTTTAGTCCCTTTCCCCCACGGGTTAATGATCCCGTGACCAACGGTTCTTACCCCGGGGGCCCCCTTAGGGGGCGTGGGTAATTACCCAGGGGCCGGAATCAGAAGAAAATGAAAAACGTCAATATTTAACTTAAAGCTCGGCCTTGGGTTTTAAAATGGCTCGCGCGCGAGGGTGAGCGAGAAAGTCTGTACGGAAGCAAGTGTGACTGAAACCTGCGGTACGCCTTTTCATTTTTTCCCCAAATCTACAGACTTTTTATGTAAATTTTAATTTTTTATTTTTATTACTATTAATAGTTATTACATCAATTTTTCATCTTAAGGTGATTACCCAAATTTCTTTTATATCAATCATCAAACATTGGGGGGATACGCCGGGGGGGGCGTCGCCCCCCCACCCTACGACCCACCCCGGGGGGCCCCACGGCGAGTTCCCCTGCAAAACTCCTTTACCTCCAAGCAGCTCCACAAGAAACATCACTTCCCCAGCCCGAGCCTTTTTGGGAAACCCCCTTGGCCTCCTCCACGCCGATTGTCTCCTACGATACAAAACCCATGGGAAGGATCGGGTTTTAGGGGAGCATGCCCCATCCCTATAGCCGAAATTGGCGCTCGGACTATGCAGGGAAAACCTCGATTCATCTCCGGTGCAATCGCTGATTTGACACGTTCGCCCCCCGATACCCCCTGATTCGCAAAACACTTTTTAAACCCAAAAGGGATTTATTGTCTCTTCAAATCATTTTAGGGCAGTCTCAAAACCCTAGGTACTCTAAGTAAGCCGTATCTGGACCTTGTAGAGCAAGAGCTTCCCTCCCCTGCGAGGAAGCTTGCTGGCTACCCTTCGCAGCGCAGAGACTCTGCGTAGAGGCCTTTTGTGGCAATGTGGTTTGATGTGGCCGTCAAACCGTAGCTCTCGGTCTACCTCTACTCCCAGATTCCTTGATGGCTTCCTGGAAGTGGGAGAGGAAACGCCACCAACCGCAGCCTCCCTTCCCACTGCTGGCCGTCAGCAGGGGACCGAGAAGACCACCATTGCTGTGTCTTCTCGGAGCAAAGGGCACCTGCCAGGCGTGTAACCCCACCTCCTGTATATACTCGGCTGCTGATTGAATCTCATCAGCAAGCACGCCCACTGTCATGGGTCGCGGGTAGGAGCTAGGAGAGGTAGCAGTCCTCAGCATAACCTAGACTACTGGCAGCTGCCGAGAAGATCGGGTCCATGTAGATGTTCCACAGGACTGGGCCCCAGCCCAGAGCCCTGTGGGACGGATGCGTCAACTGGCAGGGACTCAGAGGCCTGCCCGTTGGAACGACGACCTGGAGGGTTCTTCCCTGCAAGTAGTTTCTCCCAGGAGCAGCAGGAGGTCACCCTGGATGCCTTTTGCTCGGAGTTTTTCTAGGAGGACTCCGTGCCACACCCTGTCGAAGGCACCCGCTTTGTACAGGGCCACCACGACAGTGTCCTGGCCGTCATCCAGGGCGTCCTGCCAGTCTCTGGTGAGGAGCATCAGCAGGTCAGAGGTGGACCGTCCAGGTCTGAACCAAACTGTGGTCCCGATCTAGGAGCTCTCTCTCTCTTCGCCTCGTCTCTCATCTCACTCTCTCCTCTCTCTCGTCTCTCTCGCTCTCTCTCTCTCTCTCTCTAGCTCTCTCTCTCTCGTCCTCTCTCTCTCCTCTCTCTCTCTCTCTCTCTCTCCTCTCCGTGCTCCTCGATCTCTCTCTGTCTCTCGTATCTCTCGTCCTCTCTCATCTCACCTCTCTCTCTTTTCCTCTCTCTCTCTCTCTCTGCAGCGCTGTATTTTCTGCTTTTCTTGTCTTTTTTCGGGTTTTTTTTTTTCTGATGTCTTTTTTTTATTATCTATTTACATCTTAATCATCATCATCATTTTTTCTTTTCCTTTTGTTTTTTTTGTTTTTTTGTTTTTTTTGCTGTTCTTTTCCATCCCCTTTTTCATTTTGTTGTTGTTGTTGTTATTCTGCTTCTTCTTCTTGTTTGTTTAAGCTGTTATTTCTTGTTTTTTTCTTGTATTTGTCTTGTGCTCTCCCGTATTTATGCTGCAGTGTTCCTTCCCTTTGTCCAAACTCTGCCTGGCTGCTGTGCTTGTGCTCTCTCGTATTTATGCTGCAGTGTTCCTTCCCTTTGTCCAAACTCTGCCTGGCTGCTGTGCTTGTGCTCTCCCGTATTTATGTTGCCGTGTTCCTTCCCTTTGTCCAAACTCTGCCTGGCTGCTGTGCTTGTGCTCTCCCGTATTTATGTTGCAGTGTTCCTTCCCTTTGTCCAAACTCTGCCTGGCTGCTGTGCTTGTGCTCTCCCGTATTTATGTTGCAGTGTTCCTTCCCTTTGTCCAAACTCTGCCTGGCTGCTGTGCTTGTCCAGGCCTCCCTCTCTTTCTTGTCCACCCTCCATCCTTTTTTGCATTGTGTGCGTGTGCGTGTGTGCGTGTGCGTGTGTGTGTGTGTGTGTGTGCGTGTGTGCGTGTGCGTGTGTGTGTGTGGGGAACTCTGGGAACTCTGTAGTGTAGTGGTTAGCACGCTCGGCTTACAACCGAGAAGTCCCGGGTTCGATCGCCCGGCGGAGCGAAAATATAGTTGGTGGTCTTTCTTAATCCCTAGCCCCTTTCCACCCAGCGCTGAATGGGTACAGGGTCGCCGCCGGGGGTTTGTAACCCCCCCCTCCCCGGGGTGTGGCTCGGCCACACTAATTGCAGCAGCGGTAGATCCACTATGGCTCTGAGGCATTATCCTCTAAACAAAACAAACAAGTGTGTTTGTGGTGTGTGTGTGTGTGTTGTGTGTGTGTGTGTGTGCGTTGTGTGTGTGTGTGTGTGTTCAACATTTCTGTATTTATATTTAGGAAGCTCATTGTACAAATATTTCCTCACATTCTTTGTTGTTTTCTCTTATTACAATTACTTATTATCTTATTTTGCAAACGATTTTTTTCATTTACCTCGTTTTTTTATCTCAATTTTTATTTCCAACCTTATTTTTGAGGAACCAATTTAATTATTTTGTATTTTCGAGAAAAAAATTTATGTGGCAACTCAATTTATATTATTTTCCTTTTTCTTTCTGTATCTATTTCTTTATCTTTAATTCTATCATTCTTCCTCTATTTATCAAGACTTTTCTTTCTGTATCTATTTCTTTATCTTTAACTTCTATCATTCTTCCTCTATTTATCAAGACTTTTCTTTCTGTATCTATTTCTTTATCTTTAATGCTATCATTCTTCCTCTATTTATCAAGACTTTTCTTTCACTACGCGATCTTTCTACTGTCACGTTTGCGATGTATAGAATTATCAAGTTTGTGTATTTTTATTGTCATATTTTTGAAATTCGCGAATGACATCAACATTCATGAATTGCAAATTGGTTTTCTTACTTTTTCGTAATTTCTAAAACTAGTTAATGAATGTGTCACATGCATGTTTTATTTTGTTTTTTAAATGTGTGTGTGTGTCTGTCTGTCTGTCTGTCTGTCTGTCTGTCTGTCTGTCTGTCTGTCTGTCTGTCTGTCTGTCTGTCTGTATTTGTCATTTCATTTCAGCCTTTAGTCTCCCTCAGATAAATATCATAATACTTTAAACTTTATGAAAAATATGATGGACTGATTCTTCTCTCTCTCTCTCTTTTTTCTTTCGCTCTCTCTCACACACACACTCACACACTGTTTGTCACTCTGTGTGTGTGTGTGTGTGTGTGTGTGTGTGTGTGTGTGTGTGTGTGTGTGTGTGTGTGTGTGTGTGTGTGTGTGTGTGTGTGTGTGTGTCTGTGTATCTATCTGTCACACAAACACAGTTCAAACGTGACCAAGAGAACTTACTTTTCTAATTCAAGGTTTTTTAGTAGAACTTATCAAAAAATTATCCCTCACAACAATAGAAACCAATGATTGTGTCTTTAGTCTTCATAGATTGATGGAACTTTTGACAATTTTCTTTACAATACGTGTGAGAGAAAGAGATTTGTCAGAATCTCTCTCTCTCTCTCTCTCTCATCCTCTCTCTCCCCCCTCTCTCTCTTCTCTGCTCTCTCCGGTCTCTCTCATCTCTCTCTCTCTCTCTCATCCTCTCCGTCTCTCTCTCTCTCTCTCACGTCCTCATCTCTTCTCTCTCTCTCTCTCCTCATCTCTCTCTCCTCTCTCTCTCTCTCTCTCTAGCTCTCTCTCTCCTCTCTCTCGTCGCTCTCTCTCTCGCTCGCATCGCTCTCCTCTCTCTCTCTCTCTCTCCTCATCTCTCTCCTCTCTCTCTCTCTCCATCTTCCTCTTCTCTCTCTCTCCTCTCTCTCTCTCTCTCTCTCTCTCTCCACCCCCTCCACTCTCTCGTCTCTCTCTCTCTCTCTCTCTCTCGTCTCTCTCTCTCTCCATCTCTCATCTGCATCTCTCTTCTCTCTCCTCTCTCTCTCTCTCTCTCCCTCTCGCTCTCTCCTCTCTTCTCAATTCTCTCTCTCCTCTCTCTCATCTCTCTCGCTCCTCCTCTCTCTCTCCTCTCTCCTCTCCCTTCTCTCCTCTCTCTCTCCGTTCTCTCTCTCTCTCTCTCTCTTCTCTCTCCTCTCTCTCTCTCTTCGTTCTCTCTCTCTCTCTCTCCTCTCCTCTCTCTCTCTCTCTCTCTCTTCTCGTCCTCTCTACCTCTCGCTCTCTCTGCTCTCTCTCCTCATCTCTCTCCTCCTCTTCCCTCCTCTACGTGCTCTCTCATCTCTCTCTCTGTCTCTCTCTCTATCCTCTCTCTCCTTCTCTCCTCTCTCTCTCTCTCTCCTCTCTCTCTCTCTCCTCTCTCTCTCTCTCTCACACCTCTCTTCTCTCTCCTCGTTCTCTCTTCTCTCTCTCATCGCTCTCTCTCTTCTCTCTCTCTCCTCTCTCTCTCTCTCTCTCTCTCTCTCTCATCTCATTCTCTCTCTCCTCTCTCTCTCTCCTACTCTCTCTCTCTCGAAAGTACTGTGTTTGTTACTACATTTTTGTCTTCAATTTCTTGTTGGTGGTCTTTTTTTCTTTTTTTTCATTTATTGTTTAGGTTCGTGTTTTTGTAGTCTTTGTTTTGTGTTTTTTTTCATGTGATCTTTTTTGATGAGTTTCCTGCTTGTTATTCTTGTTCTGGTAACTTTTTCTTGTCTTTCGTACAGGTATTTCTGTTGTTTTTCACATTTTTCACAATCTTTTCACATTTCTTTTTCTTGTTTTTTATACTTCCTTCTTGTTTTTTTTCCTTTTGCTCTTCTTTTGCCTCCTGCTATTCTTGTTTTGGTACTTTTTTGTATTGTTGTACTTGTTCTTATTCCTGTTCTTGTTTTCTTACTTTTGGTTCTTCATGTTATTATTCTCGTTCTTTTTGTTGTTCTTGTTGTTGTTTTACTTGTACTTTTTCTTGTCTCATCTTTTTCTTCTTTTTTCTTCTTATTTTCTTCTTATTTTCATTAATATATTTTGTTCATCGTTTGTAATTTCTACTTATTATTATATTTTGTAACTTCTTTGTAATGGTTTGAATCACTTTTACCTTGTGTTGTTTAATGAAAATCCACAAAAAAGTTGTTTAGATATGTGAATTCCTTTGTTGTCGAGTGTAAAACTGTAACCTTCTTGCCACCCTTATTAAAAGTGTGCAGGAAATGTACCACTTTAGACAAGGGAGAACACGCCACTTAGATAACCTTTGCCTCTTTCCTTCTTTCTGTTGGTGTTCTTAGTATAGAGAAAATATAGTAAATAATATAATAATAATAATAAAATGTAGCACTTGACACCAGAGAGAACACGCCACCTAGATCAACTGTCTGTCTTTCTTTCTTTCTTTCCGTTGGTGTTCTCAGTAGACAGTCAATAGATCCATAGCGTGTGTTTGGTGGTGAGGGGAGCGGGGCGGGGAAGGGGCGGGGCAGACCAGGGCAACGCGAGCACGGGTAACAAACACGGTCTGGAGCAGGCTGGAGAGAGTGGCAGGTGGCCTGGAGAGTGCTGAAGGGAGTCCATTACTGGATCGCCGCCACTCCTGTTGTGTGTAGTTTTTCTCATGTGTACTTCTCTTTTGTACCGCATCGACTGTCAAGTTTTGACTATGACACCTTTCTCTCTCTCTCTCTCTCTCTCTCTCTCTCTCTCTCTCTCTCTCTCTCTCTCTCTCTCTCTCTCTCTCTCTCTCTCTCTCTCTCTCTCTCTCTCTCTCTCTCTCTCTCTCTCTCTCTTCCCCCCTTCTGCAATTGGGATCAGTTCAAAGAACTGCGAAATTTATTACAAGTTTGGTAATTTGTCCTTGGATGGAAGGTTGCAGAAACTAAATATGTTTTCTTTAAAGAATTCGTGAAATCCGAAAATAATTTTTGTAAATTTGTGAATTTTGCTGAAAGTCATATACACTTTTGATTATATTCATGAAACTCTTTGAACTGAACCTCGGGGAGATGACAAGAAACAATGGCTTACAATTAACAGTGTTTGAACACATATCATGAAAACATTACCGTGTCATAATACACCCTTGAAGCAAAGAGTCGTCAGCCAGTGTTGCACAAGACAATGAATATATTTACAACAACACAAAGCAACACTGCCATGACTGATTCATTGAATGGCGTCCATTATACACGCCATCAATTTGAGGTCAAGGACGCTGACCTTCAAACTCGCTCGTTCTATGACGGGTCGCCGCCATCAAGTTAGGTCATGACCATCAGACACCCCCCCTACACACACACACACACACACACACACACACACACACACACACACACACACTACACACACACCACACACAGGGACACACACACACACACACACACACACACACAACACACCACACACACACAACACACACACCACACACACACACACACACACACACACGCAACACCCACACACACACACACACACACACACACACACACACACACACACCCAGCACACACACACATCACACACACAACACACACACACACAACACACAACACACAACAAACAACACACACAACACAACAAACATACACACACACACACACACACCACACACACACACACACACACCACACACACACAACACACACACACACACACAACACACACCACACACACAACACACACAACACACACACACACACACACACAAACACCACACACACAACCAAACACACACACACACACACACCACACACACACACTACACACACACACACACCAACACACACACACCACACACACAGCGAACACACACACACACACACACACACACACACACACACACACACACACACACACACACACACACACACACACACACACACACCGTGACGTGCCGTGGTCCGCCAACAGCCTGACAGTGAGGGAGCGTCACGGACACTCCAGGAGTACTCAAGGGTGACCACGCCAGGTGTCTATACAGTGTGCGGCGCCCCATAAGTAAGCGACATCAACACTGCATTGTGTACAGAGCCGGGACCTGATTAACCGCTGCCTCCCTAGTAAAGGCCAGGTAGCAGTGCCCGATCACTCTTCAACACCCACACCACGCCCACACCCACGAGGACATTAATCCAAGCTACGCCCACATATACACACACCCTCAAGTTGACAGTCAAGAGGCGGGGACGTGCCACGACAAAACGCCTCACCGCGTCAACACTCTGAGCGCCACAAGTAAGAGTCGCGCCCCGTCCTTCTTCTGTTTCTACACTGGTCATTCTCTGCCTTTCCTTCCTCGATCCTTCCCACACGAGGTTAAGAGATCCTGTAGACCAGCAGTTCTTAACCTGAGGGGCGCCCACTTAGGGGGGCGTGGGTAATTACCTAGGGGGCCGTGAATCCAGAGAGAAAAAGGAAGAACTGTCAAGTATTTAACATGAAGCTCGGCCTTGGCTTTAACATGAAGCTCGCGTCTGCACATAGAAGCAAGTGTAGCTGAAAAACTCTGCGGTAACGCCTTGCCAGATTTCACTAACTCTACAGACTTATGTAATAGTATATTTTGTTATTATTATTACTATTAATAGTTATTATTATCATTATTATTATTATCTCAATGTGATCTACCTAAATCTGCTGGGTATATGCAAGATTTTAATTAATAATCATGTGCACATTAAGTGTTAAAAACACGCATTTTTTCAGCTTTTTTTCTGATACAGGATTATTTTGAAATATTTTGGGTAAAGAAGTGCAGGGGCATGGAGGCAAGGACCCACTACTGAAGGGGCGTGGTGGTGAAGGGGCATGGAGGCAAGGACCCACTACTGAAGGGGCGTGGTGGTGAAGGGGGGCATGGAGGCAAGGACCCACTACTGAAGGGGCGTGGTGGTGAAGGGGGGCATGGAGGCAAGGACCCACTACTGAACGTGGCGTGGGGAAGGGTGGGGGCATGGGGCCAGGACCCACTAACGAAGGGGCGTGGTTGGTGAAGGGGGCAGGAGGCAAGGACCCACTACTGAAGGGGCTGATGGTGGAAAGGGGGCAATGAGACAGGACCCATACTGAAGGAGGCCGTGGTGGTGAGGGGGGCATGGAGGCAAGGACCCACTACTGAGGGGCGTGGTTGTGAAGGGGGACATGGAGGCAAGGACCCACTACTCTGAAGGGGCGTGGTGGTGAAGGGGGGCATGGAGGCAAGGCCACTACTGAAGGGCGTGTTGGTGAAAGGGGGCCATAGAGGCAAGGACCCCTACTGAAGGGGGTGGTGGTGAAGGGGGGGGCATGGAGGCAAGAAACCCACTACTGAAGGGGCATGTGGAGAAGGGGGGCATAGAGGCAAGGCCCTACTGAAAGGGGCGTGGTGGAAGGGGGGCATGGAGGCCAAGAACCCCACTCCTGAAGGGGCGTGGTGGAGAAGGGGGGCATAGAGGCAAGGACCCACTACTGAAGGGGCGTGGTGGGGAAGGGGGGCATGGAGGCAAGGACCCACTACTGAAGGGGCGTGGTGGTGAAAAGGTTAAGAACCGCTGCTGTAAATGGTGACACACTCCCCGCGGCCGTCACTGCCGCTCTCTGGCCCCACAACCTGCACTCAGAGACACTTCATCCCTTGCCTCCCAGACACCCCTGGATCCACCTTGTAGGGGAAAACAAACGGCTTGGCGGACCGTGTGCCGTGCGGTGCCGACCCAAACTCGAACCCGGGTCCTCGAAGCCTTGGGTGGAGGCGCCGACCAGTGCACCGCAGAGCCACACGGTGACCGGCAAACCACATAACTGCTTTGCCACCATCTGTTTCCAATAGTGTTACGTGGTGGTGGTGGTGGTGGTGGTGTGGTGGCGGTGGGGGTGGGGGTGGTGGCGGTGGCGGTGGCGATGGTGGTGGTGGCGGTGGGGATGGTGGTGGTGGTGTAGTGGTGGGTTTTGTGGTAGTGGTGGGGGGGTGGTGGTGGCGGTGGTGGTGGTGGTGGTGGCGGTGGTGGTGGGGATGGTGTGGTGGTGGGGATGGTGGTGGTGGTGTGGTGGTGGTGGTGTGGTGGTGGTTTTGTGGTAGTGGTGGTGGTGGTGTGGTACTGGTGGGGGTGGTGGTGGTGGTGGTGGTGGTGGTGGCGGTGGTGGTGGGGATGGTGGTGGTGGTGTGGTGGTGTTTTTGTGGTAGTGGTGGGGGTGGGGGTGGTGGATTGTACTGCGGGACATTTCAGAACGCGAAGGAAAACATTGAGACAACTTATTTCACCCAGATGTCTCGTGCCAGCCCTTCCTTCCTTCCCCTCCTTTCTCTTACTCCTTCTCCACCTATTTTTCTTCGTTCTTCCTTCTTCCTCTTTCTCTCCCTCCCTTCTTCCCTCTCTCTTCCTCCCTTCTTACCTTTCTCTTTTTTCTCTTTCCCTCCCCACTTCCCTCTCTCTTCCACTTTCTCTCCCTTCTTTCTTTCTTCCTGTCTTTTCCTTCTTCCTCCCTCCTTACCTCTTTCTCTTCTTTCCTCCCTTTCTTTTCCTCTTCCTCTCATTCGCTTCCTCCTTCTCTCTTCCTCTTTCACTCCCTCCCATGCTCTCTATCTTCCTCTTTCTCTTTATCTTCCTCTCTCCCTCTCCTCCCACAATCCTTTATCTTCTACGCCCTCTCTTCCTATTTGCTTGCTGTCCTCCTCCTCCTCCTCCTCCTCCTCCTCCTCCTCCTCTGTTTCCTGCCTTGCCTTTCTTCCTATGACACTCCCTTCCTCATCTTCCTACCCCATTATCCCATTCTTCTTTCTGTTATGCTTTCCGGCCATTTTCTGCCATTTATCATCATCTCCTCCTCCTCCTCCTCCTCCTCCTCCTCCTCCTCCTCCCTTTAATCTCCCCCACTTCCTGCCTTCTACCCTTTCCCTTCTTATCTCACTCACTCACCTACCATTACCATGTGTGTGTGTGTGTGTGTGTGTGTGTGTGTGTGTGTGTGAAGAGAAAAAAGTTATTGTTGTTTCGTCTTCTGCTGTTATTAGTATTGTTAATATTCTAGGTCAATATTTTAGCAGAAATAGAAGCAGAAGTAGCAGTAACGTCGATAGTGGCAGAAATAGAAACAGCAAGTAGCAAAACAGTAGCAAAATCAGCAGAAGTACTAGTAGTAGTAGTAGTAGTAGCAGGAGCACTATCAGTAGCAGTAGTAGTATAGTAGTAGTAGTAGTAGTAGTAGTAGTAGTAGTAGTAGTAGTAGTAGTAGTAGTAGCAGGAGCACTATCAGTAGCAGTAGTAGTATAGTAGTAGTAGTTGTAGTAGTAGCAGGAGTACTATCAGTAGCAGTAGCAGTAGTAGTAGTAGTAGTAGTAGTAGTAGTAGTAGTAGCAGCAGCAGCGGCAGTAGTAGTAGTAGTAGTAGTAGTAGTAGTAGCAGCAGCAGCAGCGGCAGGAGCACTATCAGTAGCAGTAGTAGTAGTAGTAGTAGTAGTAGTAGTAGTAGTATAGTAGCAGCAGCGGCAGGAGCACTATCAGTAGCAGTAGTAGTAGTAGTAGTAGTAGTAGTAGTAGTAGTAGCAGCAGCAGCGGCAGGAGCACTATCAGTAGCAGTAGTAGCAGTAGTAGTAGTAGTAGTAGTAGCAGCAGCAGCGGCAGGAGCACTATCAGTAGCAGTAGTAGTAGTAGTAGTAGTAGTAGTAGCAGCAGCGGCAGGAGCACTATTAGTAGCAGTAGTAGTAGTAATAGTAGTAGTAGTAGCAGCAGCAGCGGCAGGAGTACTATCAGTAGTAGTAGTAGTAGTAGTAGTAGTAGTAGTAGTAGTAGTAGTAGTAGTAGCAGCAGCAGCGGCAGGAGCACTATCAGTAGCAGTAGATGCCTTTTCCCCTCATATAACCTGGTCACACAACCCTTCCCTCTCCCTTCTTCCCCTCTCTCTGACCCTCCTTGGCACACACTAAATCTTCTCTAGACTGCTGATAGTGGTGGTGGTGGTGGTGGTGGTAGTGGTGGTGGTGGTGATGGTGGTAGAGTGATAGTGGTGGTAGAGGCATAGTGGTGGTAGAGGCATAGTAGTGGTAGAGGCATAGTGATGGTAGAGGCATAGTGGTGGTAGAGGCATAGTGGTGGTAGAGGCATAGTGGTGGTAGAGGCATAGTGGTGGTAGAGGCATAGTGGTGGTAGTAGTGGTATAGTGGTGGTGGTGGTGATGAAGACGAAGTCAAACACACTTATGACGAAATAGTGATGCAAGATCTTGATGAACGACTTGTGATGGTTCTTCAAAACGCGACTCCAACAGAATATCGGAAAATATCGGTGAATTTCTTTAGATTTTTCATTCTCTTCATGTTACGTTCAAGAAACCGACGTGTTTTTGTGCTTCAGTCATACAAATTTGGTCCATTTTTTATCTGCATTGCTCTGCTTTGATCTTGTGGAGAATATTTCGTCTCAAATCTCAACAGCAAAGTAAGGTCTCGTCTACTGAATATCTCGTCCCCGTCGCGAGAGTTCCAACTTTTCACTTCGTCGAGTGTTCCTAATTTCTACGACTAAATATATATATCTAATAAGCATTTACCTGTGTTTCTGTATTGACAACTAACCTTACCTGACCTTTACCTAACATAGCGGTGACCTAACCTAACCATTACCGTCGGCGAGAGTTCCAGGTTTGTGTCGGGACGAGAATTTCGGTAGACGAGAGTACCAAAGTGAGATACCGAAAGTGGCAGCCGCGACGGTGTAAAGTTTAGTCAAGTTGATCCTTTCAGTGAGGAACCCGCGGAATGTTGACAGAAAACGTGTTCCAGGTGACGTTAAAGGACTGACTGCTTGTTTTTATCCTCGCATGCCATCGTTTTCCCTTCCCTCTCTCTTCCTCTTTCTCTTCCTCCCCTCTTCCTTCTTTCTCTCCTCCCTCCCTCCCTTCTCCCCCTTTCTCTCCCTCCCTTCCTCCCTTTCTTTTCCCTTTCTCTCCTTCCCTCCCTCCCATCCCCTCTTTTTATCCTCCTCTACTACGGTAAAAATACAACTAGGAAGTGGAGACACGACAAAATACATGATGCTATCTTGCTTTGGACTTTGGACTTTGTGAAGTTAAAGGACTGACTACGTTGTTTGTATCTCTCCCTCTCTCTTTTCTTTTCTCTCCCTTTTTCCTCCCTTTCTCCCTTGTTTTATTTTGTTTTTATCCTTTACGTGCCATCGTTTTCCTCTATTCTGCTTTGGACTGTAAATCAGGAACTCAGAAAGCAGCGAAACCAACTCAAGCCAAGAGAATGTTCAGGCGAAGCAAATCATGGAATATAAACAGATTTTCGAGGTTTATAAAGATTTAATTGACGTCGGCTATTTACATGATTGGTATTAATTAGCAAGGTCTACACGGTTTAGGGTGCATGTTCTTGGCCCTAAATAAACACGTCCTTCCCTGAGCAGCCCTGAAATTAAGGGAGATAGAATTTTGGACCACTTTGTAATTTTCTTCACGAACATCCATCAGAAGCAAAGTTCATTTTTTCGTCCGCTCTTCATATTTTTTCCTAATTAAGGTTGCAAAGCTTTGATGAATGCAAATATAAACAAGCTGATTTAGGTCACACAGCTCGGTGGGCCGCGTAAGCTGGTGGTGGTGGGGAGGAGGGGGGTATGTGTGTACTGGGTGGTGGGTTGCAGGTTGGTGCGGGGCTGGTGGGCTGTTTGGATTACTGAGTATGTGTCATTCACCCGTGGTCTTGTCCGCGCGAGTCGGACACGCGATCGGCAGTTTCACCCTCCCGGTGGCATATTCCCGTTTTCTAGAACAGTATGTGGCGCTTAGTCTTGTACACGTCGGGTTAGGTTACGTTAGGATAGGTTGGGTTAGGTCAGATAATTATTTCTGTTAACTTTGTGTGGGAATCTCAATGAGGGTATTTTCGAAAAAATCCTATGGTTAGTTTCGGAGCTACAGCCAAGCGTCTTCACGCGGAAACCCCAGACTGGCCTAGAGGTGGGGAATGTGCCTCCCGGTGCGAGCTTGGAGCTCATTTTTACCGATCAGACTCAGTGCTGCCAGATGCAGGGAAATTTCCCTGTTTAAGGGAAATTCAGGTCACTACAGGGAAACGGGGAAGAAAATAGAAAATATACCAAAATATAGGGAAATTCGAAAAATGCGGAGAATATATAAAATGTTGTGTATATATCTCTAAATTAAGAGAAAGAGAAATATTTGCTGTAAGTCCCGAAATAGTCGTATCGTTCTCGTCGGGTTTTCGTAGCGTCGGTGCAGTACCTTATTTTCTTATGTTCTTATGTGTTCAGAGGTCCTATCTCAGAATCCCGTGAGTTCATTCTCAGTTCCCGGTAAGGCTTTCGTGCTGCTTGACCTTTGGAGGATTTCTGTTACTGTGTTATTGATGTGACCTGTAGTCATGTCTACTCCTCCAGCCAAGGGCGCACCCAGGATTTTTTTTTCATAGACATTTTTATTCGCCACCTAGTAGATAGTAAACCCGCCAGATTTCTCGCTAGCCGCTGGATGGTACATTTTTCCGGCATCGGTTCATTGCCTTTTCAGGCCTGATTTCTTATTTTTGCTAGTGAAGCAATAGTTTTGGTGGTGTTAGATGCTTGTTCAAGACATTACGTGAAGCATAAGCGCGACCAAATCAAGGTATATCGGTGTACACGGTCACGGCGCTAGAACCTTTAATAACTTTTTTTTTTTACTGACTTAGTGTATTCTGATTTCTTACAAGGAAGGACATTTCGGAGAGCCCCCTGGTTGCGCCACTGCCTCCATACAAGCGCAAACGCCAGTCGTACACCCAAAGATACACTGAGAAATAGGAAAGTGACCCAACATTTTAAAGTTAGCTAATAAGAAGGGGTAAAGGCCCTCTGTATTTCCATTGCAAATTGTGCAATTGTGACGGAAACGCTGATATAGAGGTGACAGGGAAATACAGGGCTGAACAGGGAAATGTTTTAGATGAATATAGGGAAATTTTGGCAGCTCGATCTGGCAGCACTGAGTCCGATCTTTGGGTAATGCTGGGACCTCACACACCACACTCCCCTAGGGTCTCTGTATAAAGAAATCTAGGTACCCTACACTCCCCCATCCCCTTGCTCAAGGAAGATATTAAGCGCCCGAATTTCTCAGGGGAAAAATCCCCGGGAATGAGCGGGGCCAGGGATCAAACGCCGGACCACAGCGTGGCGCCGGACGCTCTAACCCACCAAACCATTGTTGTGTGTGTGTGTGTGTGTGTGTTTGATGTAGTGTATGTTATTGTTGTTGGTGTTGTTGTCATCATTATCACCGTCGTTGTTGTTGTCGTTATTGTTGTTGTTGTTGTTGTTGTGAGTAACTGTTGTGGCGGCGTCACATTGTTCCCGTGTTCAGAGCAAAGTCACGGCGGCGTGCGTGCGGCGACGAGTTGTGAACGTGTTGTGTGTGACTTTTTGTTATTAATTCCTCGTGACGCTGTATTGGATTGCAGGGATATTTTACTTTTATTTTTCATCGATTCATTCATCTAGTATATTTATTTTAGTTTGATTAATTTTATTTATACCTTTTGACCTATGTATAATGTTTTGTGCATATCTATCTTTCTGTCTATCTGTATATATCTCTCTTTCTCTATGTCTGTCTGCCTGTCTGTCTGTCTGTGTCTGTCTGTCTGTCTGTCTATCTGTATACATCTCTCTTTCTCTATGTCTGTCTGTGTGTGTGTCTGTGTATCCATCCATCACTCTATTTTTGTATTGCTATCAAAAGACTGATTAGCAGAGCGTGGTGATGTGTGTGTGTGTGTGAGAGAGAGAGAGAGAGAGAGAGAGAGAGAGAGAGAGAGAGAGAGAGAGAGAGAGAGAGAAAAAAAGCCTGCCTCTTGCCCACCCTTGCACCTACCTTAGGCTACCTCATAATACCATCAAAATATCCTACACGTTTCATCAATACTTGCTAAAACTTACGAAAATAAACTAATACTAACACTTACTAACTCTTACTAATACTTATAAAACACAGAGTTAAGCACAGTGGTATACTCGCTTCCAAAGTCTTGTATGGCGACTCATTAAATGACTGAAATTCGGGCAAGTTAGACGATCAAGATGATTCAAGACACATTGGGAAGTTACTGAGTTCACTGAATAATTATGATAACCCTTTCTGTTTCTTGTATAGTAGCAATTAGGTTTTTTTCGTCCTTATTATTAAAATCCTCCTTTTGACTATTGTAACTATCCTATTTTTTTTCTTTGCATAGTAGCAATTAGCAGCTTTTTGAAATACTAGTTAATTTTTTCATGGTTATGGTCATGGTCACCTTGGCGGGAAATTTAAAAGTGTAAAAAACGATGGAAAAAAATAATAAAACGAAAATGCGAGAACGGGAGAAGGGATGTATTTGTTATCGATCCATTATTTTCTTCTATCTTCTATTTTTTTCGGATCAATGTATTCGCCTATTTGACTATTGTTTTCTATTTTTTCTATTTTTTCTTATTATTTCTACAAGATAAGAGAACGGGAGAACGATTATGTATTACTAGCCGCAAAGCCGCCCTCCGGGCGGACTTTTTGGCTAGCTCCTGTGGAGGGCTATTGGTGGGCCTTCGGCCCACCCCAAACACAGACTCTCCAGATAGCCCCTTCTAACTTTCCTGAAATCATGGATGTAGAAATGTATGTATTAACGCCTTACCCATCACCCCCCACCCATTCACTCACCCATTACCCATCACCACACACCCATTCACTCACCCATTACCCATCACCACACACCCATTCACTCACCCATTACCCATCACCACACACCCATTCACTCACCCATTACCCATCACCCCCCACCCATTCACTCACCCATCACCCCACACACCCATTACCCATCACCCCACCCATTCACTCACCCATTACCCATCACCCTACATCAAGGTTTCCTCAATTCTCGCAACCCACATTTTTTTTCACAATTCTCGCTAATAGGCTGCTAAAAAGAAAAAAAAAAAAAGTGATCGGATCATCTCATCAGTGGGCTTATAATGTGCCCCTGGTCGAGCTGGTTCCAAAACTGTATCATATGATGGGATTGTGTACCACGGGGGGCGGAACTTAGCGCGGACACACACACACACACACTTTCGCTTATGTTATTATAGATAGTAAGAGAACCATTATTTTCTATCTTCTACTTTTTTCCAACCTTTGACCAATCACCTCGTCGTGTATTAATAAAAAAGAGTAAATAGTATTGAAAAATAAAGAAAAAAGGGAAGAAGGAATATGACAGGCCGGGGCATGGCTGTATTTCCCATGACTTTTAACTTTCATTTTCAATCTTGTATTTCTTTTCACCATGACCTTTGACCAATCGCCTCGTCGCGTAGGTCAAAACAACAACAACAATAGACGTAAAGTAAGAACAAAGGAAAGTAGAAAAAAAGAAAGGAAAAGGGAAGAACAAAGAAAACTAAAAATTGAAGAATCAGAAAAGATTTAGTGACGAACCAAAACAACACAACGGAGGACGGCAGGGAGGTCACAGTGTTCACCTGTCGCCCCGTTATTGACCTCAGCACAGAGAGGCGGGTGTCGCTGCACACACACACACACACACACACACACACACACACACACACACACACACACACACACACACACACACACACACACACACACACACACACACACAGCCCTTTGGTTTATAACCAGGATCTACTTGTTTTGAGAGGAACTACTGTAGATGCTACTCTGAAGACAGGTAAAGATAGTTAGTTATGAATGAATTAGCCA
>JACEEZ010023398.1:334685-344685 GCA_016584305.1 Chionoecetes opilio | reverse complement strand
AAGGGGAGGGAGGGAGGGTGTTTGAGGGGAAGGAAGGGGAGATATGGGGAGCTTAAATGGGGAGGAGAGGAAGGTGGAGGGGTTAGTGGGTGGGAAGAAGGGAATTGGGGTGCTAGGAAGACTAAAAAAGGTGGTGGAGTGGGAGGAAAGGGGTTTGAGGCGTAAGGAAGGGGAGGTAGTTAGGGAGGAGAGAGGGATTGGTGAGGCTAGAAGGGGAAGGAGGGGATGTTGGGAGGGGGTGGAAGGGAAGGAAGGAAGGAGAAAAATAGGGAGTGTATGGAAGTGGGGAGGCTGGAAGGAAAGGGAAGGAAAGGGCTCACAGCTGTCTAATCGAGGAAATTCTGGCGTTATATTAATTTTCCTCAGCTCTTTGTTCTGGCATTGTGGCGTAAGGGTGGCCGTGTTGGTCCCTTGGCTGCAGACTGGGCTAGTATGCGCCATTAATTGTAGTGGTGCTCTGAGGCGTGTGGCGTGTGGTGGCGTGAAGAGGGGGGCGGCTGTGGTGAATGTGGTGGTGGTGATAGTGGTGGTGGTGGTGAGTTTGGTGGTGGTGGTGGTGGTGGTGAGTTTGGTGGTGTAGGTGGTGGTGGTGAGTTTGGTGGTGTAGGTGGTGGTGGTGAGTTTGGTGGTGTAGGTGGTGGTGGCGGTATAGGAAAGCTGTAGGTATAGAATTGTGATGAAAGACATAGAGTAGATGGAAGCCTTGGATATTTGTGGTGATGGTGATGGTGAATGACTACACAGTCATAATAGTGACTTGCAAGGCTGATGGTGTAATCACTATATTGTACGCACGAATGGCTGTGTGTGGGGGGGGGGGGCTCGTATTATGCGTTGTGGCAGTGACGCACCCAGGGAAGGGGGGGCAAGGGGGCCATGCTCCCCCCCGAAATTTCTTTCTTTGTAAGTTATCAGAAATCACTAACAATCGGTTATAACAAATCATTACAGGTTGTAGCGATGTGGCCGCGTCACCTGCAAGTGTACACCTGTGCCTTGATTTGGTGGCACTTATGCTTCACGTAATGCCTTGGCCAAGCCTCTAAAACTGCCACAACTATTGTTTCAGCAGCAGAAATACGAAATCAGGCCTGAAAAGGGAATCAGCTGATAGCGGAAAAATTTACCATCCAGAGGCTATATAAAAAATAGCGAGAAATCTGGCGGCTTTACCAGACTGGCGGGCGAAAAAAAAATCTGCCCCTCTCCCCCCAAAAAAAATCCTGGGTGCGCCCCTGCGTTGTGGTGTTATGGTGATGCATAATGTAAGATGTCGAATACTGTATTTTACACTGTACTGCCGTGTGGTGTGATGTATTATAATATTGTATAGTGTTCTAGTATGCCATAGTGCCTCATACAACGGTGCGGTGTGGTGTGGTAGCCCAAACACCATCACCAGTGTTATCAATACTGTAAAACTTATACCAAAAGAAACTGTAATTTTCACCCCGTCTTTCCTGCAACTTTTTTTTCTTCTTCTTCGCTTAACAGGGAACAAAACTTTTTCTACCATTATTTCCCCGTTAAAGTTTGATTTGTTGGAGTTTGATGAATTGATACTTCTTTCCCTGAGAGGAGGAGGAGGAGGAGGAGGAGGAGGAAGGAGGAGGCAAGAAAGTGTTAGTGGTGGTGGTGGTATAGTAGTAGATAGTAGTAGTACCAGTAGTGGTAGTAGTTGTAGTGTTAGCAGCATCAGTAGTGGTAGTAGTAGTAGTAGTAGTAGT
This sequence comes from Chionoecetes opilio, assembly GCA_016584305.1. NCBI lineage: Eukaryota > Metazoa > Arthropoda > Malacostraca > Decapoda > Majidae > Chionoecetes > Chionoecetes opilio. Next base: position 342,958 of record JACEEZ010023398.1, on the reverse strand, counting down.
AGTAGTAGCAGTAGTAGCAGTAGCAGCAGTAGTAGTAGTAGTAGCAGAAGCAGCAGTAGTAGTTGTAGTTATAATAACAGTAATAATCCTAAGTGGTTCATTTCATCCGTCTCTTCACTTATAGGTGAATTAATTAATATATATTAGGTATATATATTAAGGAACAAGGACGCACTGATGTATGTGTCCCTTTGATTCACAGCAACAGTTTCTTTCCCTTCATTCCCTTCCTTCCTGTCCTTCGCTCGGCTTCCTGCTCGCTCCGGACACCATCGCGTTACCTCCTTCATCACGGTGTCGTGTGAGCAAAAGTCTGTTTACGAGGGAAAGTCCGTTTACTAACAAAGACTTGTTGATCAACAAAGCCGGACCGCTTGTCACACAGTACCGTGTGTACGTCTTGTCGCTTGTGACTGAATGTCCGCTAAAGTAGGGGAGGGTATACTGTTTTTATTCTTTCATAGGAAAAACATTCATGAATCGAGTAATGCGCTCTGCTTTTGTCCGGTCTGGTGTTGTGCGAAATATTGTCAACGCGCGAAACCCTGTAGACCCCTTCATATTTCACTGGTTTTACATCTTAACTGTTGCCCTGATACATATTACAGGTAACATAGAGGCACAAGCTTTCCATGAGAACACTTACAAGTAATAATAGCTTTGTTCATCAAGTCTTTGTTAGTAAACGGACTTTCCCTCGTAAACAGACTTTTGCTCACACGACACCGGTGGTCCTGACCCGCCACACCCGCCACAGAGCAGGAAGAGGAGGGGAGGAGGAGGAATCTGCATAGAAAATGGAATGCGCTTGAATTTAGTCCAGTACATAATTTATTTTAATGGAAGAATGTGTAATTTTGGCAGGAGTGTTTTTTTTGTGTGTATGTGTGTGTGTGTGTGTGTGTGTGTGTTGTGTGTGTGTGTGTTGTGTGTGTGTTGTGTGTGTGTGTGTGTGTGTGTATGTGTGTGTGTATGTGTATGTGTATGTGTGTGTGTGTGTGTATGTGTTTGTATGTGTGTGCGTGCGTGTTTTTGTTTGAGAGGTATAGGTGATGGTGATGGAACTAGAATCATTGTTACTATAAATGGTGATGACGGTGGTGGTGACGGTGGTGGTGACGGTGGTGGTGACGGTGGTGGTGACGGTGGTGATAAGTGGTGTTAGTTTGTATTCAATGTTACTACTAATAGTAATGATGGTGGTGATGATAGTGGTAATGGTATTGTTAGTAAATGTTGATATTGTTAATCGTACTAATGATGACTTTTACTAATCCGTAGTGATGATGATGATTCATGGTGGTGGTGGTGATGACAAATTGAAACAATAACCATAGGTGTGGTGGTGGTGATGTGGTGATGTGGCTGGCAGAATTAACAACTGCAGACATAGCGACGGTAGTGATGATGGTTGGTGGTGGTGACTGTGGTGATGGTGGTGTAGTGTGGTGACATGTTGGTATTGTTTATGAGTGAGTGGTGTTGCTGGTGCTGTTGTACCTGGAGGAGGAGGAGGAGGAGGAGGAAGGAGGAGGAGGAGGAGGAGGAAGAGGAGGAGGAGGAGGAGGAGGAGGAGGAGGAGGAGGAAGGCAGGAAGAAGGAGGAAGGCAGGAAGGAGGAGGAAGGCAGGGAGGAGGCGGAGGAGGAGGAGGAAGGAGGGGGGTCAAGGGGACATTACTCTCAGCCGCTGCTCACACACGCTGGCTGGTCTGCATCGTAATTTCACGCGGTCCACGCCAGTTGCCGAGGCAGGCTGGGGTGCTCCGGCCCGCCCGCCCCGGCAGCCCGCCAGGCACCCGCGCGGTCGTCCCTCCCTCCCCGGGGCCTCATACGCGCTCTAAATACCTCCCCAATGGCATCTGGAACCAAGACTATTAATCCCAGCCTGGCGCGGGGAGGTCACAGGTTATAGCGGCTGGTATATAAGTAGTAGTCGTAGTAGTAGTAGTAGTAGTAGTAGTAGTAGTAGTCGTAGTAGTAGTAGTAGTGGTTATAGTATTGTCACAAAGGGCCTGAACGATACCTAGTGAGACAGAACGATGCATTTTGGAAAGTAGGAGTGTTATGCTTGGTTTGGTCGGAACAGAGGCTGAGCGGGGGGGTGGGGGGGGGGGGGCATCATACGTTATATAGAGAGGCGTAATATTCAAGTGCTGGTTTGGCTGTATGTAGTGTGATGCTATGTTTATCCTGCCTTGGTTAGATATCAGTAATAATAATAATAATGATAATTTTATTTTTACCCGAAGGCATACATTAAAAAAAAAAACATTCTATACAAACAGGAGTAAATGAACTTAAGTACTGAAGCAAATAAAAGATATAATATATACATGTGGGCAATATATACACTGCTGTACATAATGACTCCCTCTTTCCCTCCCTCACTCTGAATGGGTAGCCAATAATTCCTGTGTGATATAAAAGCTAATTTCCACTTCTTCTTCTTCTTGTGACCTTTGACGCTGAGTATCGCTTCCTAGGTCCTCTTCCACTTCGTCTCCTTATATTAGTTAACAATCTTGTCAACTCTTCCCTTGGCTATTTTACCTGGGGTCTTATTTCTTTGTCTTTGCGTTCCTTGCCTCTGCGGGATCAGCGGTCGGTCTGTGGCACTGGTCGCTGCATTTGCCTTTGCCGCGGACACGGGAGGGAGGAAGGGAAGGGTGGCTGGATTATTCTTTGCATTCTCTGGATTCCGTACTGGATTGCCGATTCCAGGGTCCAGGTCACAGAAATGGAAACTTCACCCCTTCCACTACCCTCCCCCCACCCCTCACCCCCAACATATCCCCCCCTCCCCACTCGCCACACCTTTCCCCCCTCCCTCACCCCCAACATACCCCCCTCCCTACCTTCCCCCATCCCCCTCACCCTCAGCATACCCCCCCCCCCCCCCAACCCCTCCCCATACGTTTGTAAAATTTAGAATTTAATTTTTGCGTTTAATTATGGTGCGACGGTGATGATTAGTGTTTTTGAGGGGGAAAGGAAAAGGAAGGAAGGAAGGAAGGAGGAGACTAAGGAAGGAAGGAAGGAAGGAAGTAGAGAGGGAAAGGAGGAGACTAAGGAAGGAGGGAAGGAAAAAAAGGAAGGAAGGAAGGAAGGAAGGAAGGAAGAGGAAGGAAGGAAGGAAAGGGAAAAAGGAAGTAGGGAATGAAAAGGAAGAAGGAAGGAAGGAGGGAAGGAGGGAACGAAGGAAGGAAGGAGAGAGGAGGGAGAAGTGCCACAGTTATCCATAGTCTTCCTCCTCCTCCTCCTCCTCCTCCCTTTTGGGGCGGCGTCACATGCACTTTTTCGTCTAGTTTTTTTAGCGATTTTCCTAAAAACTAAAAATTTTCTGACGCAAGTCCAAGCCGTCACACACAAAAAAATGTTCGCCTGCATCACCAGTCAGCTGTTCGACTGTAAAAAACATGGTTTTTTGTGGTTTGGGGTTTTAAACCACTTTGTGGTTAAGATTATTTTTTCTTAAACCTATAATTTTTAGGTTATTTTTTTCTTTAAAACCTAAAAGGGTTGGGTTGGGTTTCTTAAATATATAAGGGAAAGTGGGGTTTATTTCTTTTTTTTTTTTTTTTTTTTTTTTTTTTCTTTCGCAAATAAAAACTACTCCTTTACAACACGCACCTAGTAGGCCAGAAAAAAAAGTCTTTGCCCCTTAAAAAAGACCGCAAAACCCCTCGCCTTATTACCGACGGCTAAAATTAGTCCCTTGTAAGCTTTAAAGTTTAGTAGAACAATTTTTTTCATGACTCGAAAAAAAGTAAGCAAAAGGGCCTGGGGGAGCCCCCCAATTCTGCGGTTATGCCCCCAAAAACTAGTTACCGAAAAGGGAAAAGTGGTACTTTTACTTCTATTCCGTTTTTTTTAGCTGGCTTTCCCGTGCCTGTATGTTTGTTTTTTGGCAAGAATTTTCTAATTTTAGATAAGTGAGTTAAGTTTTGGTTTGGTTGGAGCATTCATGATCTTAACACCACTGGTGAGGGTGTGTCTGGTGAGGGCAGAATGGGGTATAAATCTTTTCCCCCAAAATCTAGGCATTCATGGTTTTTAACACCGTTGTGGGTGGTCTGGTGGGTCATCTTTGTAGTAAATCTTTTTCCCCACTCTAAACATTCATAATTCTTACACCCCTTGTTCAGGGTGGTGTGGTGAGGGCCCATTGTAGCAAATCTTTTCCCCCATCTAAAAAATTCATAATTTTTAAAAACCACTGTGTGTCAGGGGGTATGGTAGGTCCCATTGTACAAAACTTTTCCCACACTCTAAACATTCATAATTCTTAACACCACTGTGTGTCAGGGTGTTTGTGAGTTGACTCTTTTAAGTAAATCTTTTTTCCCCCACTCTAGGGGATTCATGATTCTTAACACCACTTTGTTTAGGGGGTGTTGGTGGGTACTCTTTTTAGTAAAACTTTTCCCACATCTAACATTCATAATTCTTAACACCACTGGTTTTCAGGGTGTGTTGGTGAGGTGACCCCTTAGCAAATCTTTTCCCCCACTCTAAAAATTCATAATTCAACACCACTGTGTGTCAGGTGTGTATGGTGAGGTGACCCCTTGTACAAATTTTTCCCCCACTCTAAAAAATTCAAATTCTTACACCCCTGTGGTCAGGGGGGGGTTCGGTGAGTTGACTCTTTTTAAGTAATTTTTTCCCCCATCTAAATATTCATAATTCTTAACACCCCTGTGGTCAGGGGGTTTTGGGGGGGCTGACTCTTTCTACAAATCTTGTCCCCCACTTTAAAAATTCATAATTCTTTCACCACGTGTGTCAGGGTGTGTTCGTGAGTTGACTCGTAGTAAATCTTTTCAATCGAGCATGCGAGAGACTGTTTGGCTGTTATATGAACCGGGTTTTAAATGTATCTACATGTACAATAGCACTTGAATATTTATAAAACTTCTAAACTATGAATTAAATTTGCAAAACTTACTGATTTAATCGAAAATCTTTAAAATAACACTATGGATTTTTATTTGACTAAAAAAGTTTACTTCAATTTGCAGACAAAGACATCACGAGCGACTGACTCAGACTTGATGATGCGACGGACTAACTAGTCAGCGAGAAAAAAATAGTCAAGCGACGAAGTTTGACAATACGGAAAAGGCTATGTGACGCCGCCTTTACTCAAGGTCGCGAACAAGTTGTATTCTTGTGTACTTTATGGAAGGTAGTGATGACTCGCCATCCTCCATTCTATTCATTCTCATAGGTCGATGTTTACGTGTGTGTGTGTGTGTGTGTGTGTGTGTGTGTGTGTGTGTGTGTGTGTGTGTGTGTGTTGCAACGATGACGCTTATCTTAATTTGTTTCATGTTATTGGTTGGTGGTCATTCTTTTTTTTTCTTCTGACCTACTTGCTCGCTCTCTCTCATCTCTCTCTCTCTCTCTCTCTCTCTCTCTCTCTCTCTCTCTCTCTCTCTCTCTCTCTCTCTCTCTCTCTCTCTCTCTCTCTCTCTCTCTCTCGCAAATGCAATAATAAAAACAACAAAATTGGATGAAAAACTAAACATTTTAAAGTTCCGTCAAGTTCTACAAATTCTTAATCAAGTGATAACGTTAAGATTACAAAGACGGAATTTGGCAGGCTCGGTGGGCTGGTGGGCTAGGTTGGTGGGCTGGTGGTATAGAGTGGGCTGGTGGATGTACTAGGTCCTAGGAGGTGGGCTGGTGGCATAACGGGCTTGCAGGATGGCTGGTGGGCTGGTGGGCGGCCTTATGGGTTAGCGGGTTAGTGGGTTGGCAGAGTGTAGGCTTAAAGAATTAGTAGGATTACGAGATGGCAGGTCAGTGGGCGTGGGTACCGGTGTTCCCCGGTGCCTATGTTCATTTTTTTTTACCATTTTTAACCCTTTGAACCTACATTTTTTTAACCCTTTGAACCTATATTTTTTTAACTCTTTGAACCTAACCTAAACATTGGCACCTTATAGATACCGAGGAAAATCTAAACCTAATAAGAGGCGGGGATCATCAGTACCGGGGAACATAGGGACCGCATCGTATTCGTGCAACATAGGGACCGCATCGTATTCGTGCAACATAGGGACCACATCGTATTCGTGCAACATAGGTACCGCATCGTATTCGTGCAACATAGGGACCGCATCGTATTCGGGCAACATAGGGACCGCATCGTATTCGTGCAGCATTGGTACCGGGGAACATCGAGATGACCCCGCCAGTGGCTGGCTGGCTGACTGGCTGGCTGGCTGGCTGGCTGGGTAGGTGGGTGGGGTGAGTGGGTATCGGGTGGGTGGGTAGCGGGTGGGCGGGTCGGCTGTCTGATCACTCCCGGAAGCAGACGCGAGGACGAGGCTAATAATGGCGCGATGACGAGCCGAGGCCGCGGAGGGCAGGCAGACCACTGTGACCCGACGGTGTGGAGAGGGAGAGGCAGGTGACCCCAATCCAAGGCCGCGATGTTACTGAATATAGGAAAGTGACAAGGAAGCAAAGTAATGGGTGGTAGATGATCGGAATGGACTAAGTCGTGGGGTAGTTAGTGCGGAGTCAATAGGGAGTTTTAAAAGGAGGCTAAACAGTGCTATGGATGGGGATGAAAGGTGGATGTAGGTAGTGTTAAGTAACAGGAACTACCACGTGTAGGTCTCACGGTCTCTTGTAGCTTCCTTATTTTCTAATGTTTTCTTATCTTCTAATAGCCTAACCTTACATGCTATCAGTTACTTTTTTTACTCTTTTAACCACACACCTCGACCTCCTCCTTCGCTTCCCATACACTTCCTGTCTCTTAATGCCTTCCCGCCCTTGCAGTCTCCCTTCACCGGGCTTAAAGTAATCGTCCAGACCCAAATTTGTTTTGCCGAATTATGTTGAATGTGCATTCAAAACACCTAATCCACCAAAAATAATTGATTTCCAGGCCTTATTTCCGTAAAAACACGACTTTTGTAAAAAGCGCGAAAAAAAAAAAATCTTCCCTCCAACAGGGCTACGACTGTTATTGATGACGTCAGAACAGGGACGCCCGCAGACACTCTGTCTGACCCCTGTCGGCAAATGTTATGATGAGCGATTGTACTTCGGTGTCAGACAGTGAATCTGTCGCTGTGACAGATCTAGAGTACGATGCTCAATCTGACACCGAAAGAAATGACGCTGGTCGCGTATACTATGAGGAAAACGAACCTCTGATTGTCATGGGATCCTATATGTTTGAGCCCGAGTACGAGGTGGATGAACAGGTGTTAGCAGAGCCTGAGGTTCAGCAGGAGGACCTGGCACTTCTCCAAAACATGGATTGGTAAATAAGGTTAAACCATGTGTGTGTGGGAATCACAATGAAGGTACTTTCGAGAAAATCCTATGGTTAGTTTTGGAGCTACAGTCAAACGTAATTACTCGGAAACCACATACTAGCATTAACTACAGCAAAGAGTTGGAAAATATGCGGGAGGGAAGGCAGAAAGTGTGACAGCCACACCACCACAGGGTCTCTCACCACAGGGCACGCCCACGCCCACTCCACAACTGGTTTACTTGGTTTACTTTGTGTTGTTAAGAGGCAAAGCCTCACAGTTGTGGTGGTCCATCGCTACCCTCACTACACACCGTTTCTCAACACAACTGCTCGCCCCAACACACTATAGGCGTGAATCACCACACGCCACTCCGCCACTCCACTCCTACACACGCCACTCCTTTCCGTGTGCAAACTTTTCTCGAAAGGCACAGCTGTCTTGCTGCACCCATAAAGGATGCATGCATGTGGCATATAGCAAAACAAATCTATCAGAAACACCCAAATATCTTCAAGTACTATATTTATCTCTGTGTTTACGTGCCTCTCTGATCAAGCGCGGGAAGATGAGCCTCCCTGATGCTGCGTCACCGAGCCTGAGCCTGAGCGTCTGCAAACCTTGAGAGCGTTTTGAAAACTCGGGGAATTTGCAGATTTTGATTGCGGATTATTTAAAAACGGCTGACTGGATACAAAAAGTGACGACGTATTGTTGATATACTCGTTAATGGCTATGATTTGATTGCATTAAATCAGGAATGATGAAATGGTCTGGACGATTACTTTAAGTATTACACAGGGCTGCCTTAAGAGGTGCCTCCTTCCCTTCCCCATACAAGGGCTGCCCCGGGGCCTGACAGCGGCTATTCATCAGGGGCAGGGTGGCGAGGGGAGGACCAGGAGAGGGGTTACCAGCGGAGGCTCAGGTAATAAAGGTCACAGGTGTACAGTGGGTGAGTGGGTGACCTTCAGAGGGAGGTGAAGGACGGGT
>JACEEZ010023398.1:312185-314685 GCA_016584305.1 Chionoecetes opilio | reverse complement strand
TTTTCTAATGTCCCATTTTCCTTATTGTATAGATCATTGTTGTTTTGTATTTATTTTAGGGTTTTTATCAGTTTTATTTTTATTTTTTGTCATCTACAGCTTTGCAAGTTCATATTTTGGCCGTTTTCTTAATTTTTTTCTTATTTTTCCTCATGTAATTTTGTGTTTGCATTTCTCCTTCATTTTTATCTATTTTTTACTATCTTTGCCATTTCTGCTTACTCTTCATCCTAAATTTTCGTTTACTACATTAATATCTCTCTCTCTCTCTCTCTCTCTTTCGTCTTTCTCTTCTCTCTCTTCCCTTCTCTCCTCTCTCTCTCTCTCCTCTCTCTCTCTCTCCTCTCTCTCTCTCTCTCTCCTCTCCTCTCTCTCTCTCTCTCCTCATCTCCCTCTCTCTTCTCTCTCTCCTCCTCCTCTCTTCTCTCTCTCTCTCTCTCTCTCTCTCTCTCCTTTATCTTCATCTGAAATTCTTTAGTTTTTTTCATCCTAATCCTTTGCATATAGAATTTTGTATAGCATTTTTATTTTCTGTTAATGTTCTTTAGATTTCTCTTTCCACCCAATTTTGTTCAACTTTTTGATATATTCTTCTCTTTCTGTCTTAAGTTTCTCCCTTCTTTCACTTCACTTCGCTTTCCACATTATTCCCCGAGTCCTTCTTTCATTTATTTAAGCTCCACTTCTCTACTATTTTCCCTCACTTCATTTCCTATATTTCTTTTCTTCTTATTTTCCGGCACAACAGGAAAAAATACGAACTATGTAATCCTAAATTTAACCTGTGTTTCAATTAGCTTCAATTGCTGTGACGTTATTTTCCTTCTCCAGCTTCCTATTTTCATTGAATTAACCTCCACTTCTATTTTTCTACTCACCAATTCCTAATTTTCCGTCATTGAAGAAAAAACCACAAACTACAAATTACACAAACCTAAATATAACCTTTGTTACAATTAGCTTCACTTGCTACATACTTTTCCTCTGAGTTTCTTTTTTTCTTTTAATTAAGCTCCACTTCTCTAATTTCCACTCTCCATTTCCTAATTTTCCATCGCCACAGTAAATATATAAATAAATGACAATCCTAAGTCTCTCCTCTGTCTCAATTAGCTTCACTTTTCACATTATTTTCTTTTTCTAGTGCCTTTTTTTCTGTCAATTAATCTCCACTTTTCTCATTTTTCCACTCTCCAATTCCCAAGTTTCCCTCACAACAGGAAAAAACACAAACTAAACGATCCTAAATTTAACCTATGTTCCAATTAGCTTCACTTGCTACATTTTTCCTTTCTCGAGTGCTTTTTTTCCCATAATTAAACAGCATTTCTCTAATTCCATTTCTTCACTTCTCATTTTTTGCCGCTGCAGAAAAAACCACAAACTACCTAAATTTAACCTACTATATATCAATTAGCTTCACTTGCTACATTATTTTCCTTCTAGTACCTTTTTTTATTTAATTAATCTCCACGTCCCTAATTCCCTCTCTTCATTCCCTTCGTTACTGCAGCAAAAACACTAATCCTACAATCAGCTTAACGTGAAAACTCGACTTTATATTAAAAAGAACTCAGGAGGCGTGAGGTCGGACAGGACGTCGACCTCATCAACAGTTAGAGGAGAAGCCTTTTATATCCCTTTTTTATCCCTTTTTTTAACCCTTTTTTCAACACAACAACTGGCCAGGGACGTCACAAAAAACATGAGAGGGAAATGATATCAAAAGCGAAGGGAAAAAAAAAGCTGAACCGTTGTCGCATTGGTTGAAGTGAAGCATAAAATTAAGATATAATAATGTATAGTTACGTACACAAAAAAAAGCTTAATTGTTGCCGTATTGAAGCTGTAAAAAAGAAAGAAGAAGAAGAAGAAGAAATATAAAGTTTCGTACAAAGAAAAGCTTAATTTTTTTTTTGTTGACGTATTGAAGCATTCAAAAGAAAGAAAAAAGAGAAGAGGAATATAATGTAGTATCGTACAAAAAAGCTTAATAGTTGCCGTAGTGAAGCCGTAAAAAAGAAAGAAAGAAGAAGAGATAGAAGAAATATAATGTTTCGTACAAAGAAAAGCTTTATTGTTGACGTGTTGGTTAAAGTGAAGCTTAAAAATAAAATGAAGTTAAATAATATAAAGTTTCGTACAAATAAAAAGCTTAATTGTTGCCGTATTGAAGCATTGAAGAAGAAAGAAGAAGAGATGGAAATAATATAAACTTCCGTCAAACTCGTGAACCCAGACGCTGCTTCGAGACCGTTTCTTTTTGCTACTTTGGAACCCGGTTCTTTGGGTTCGTTGAGGGAAGAGGAGACCCGGTTCTTTGGGTTCGTTGAGGGCAGAGGAGCGATAGAGGAGAGTGATTGGTTAAGGGGTCACTGTATCCTTCTCTTCATCATTAGAAGGAGATTTGTCCCTCGATAAGACTTGGCACTCGTTTTGGAAGCTCTGCTGTGTGTGCGTGTGCGTGTGCGTGTGTGTGTGTGTGTGTGTGTGTGTCACG
>JACEEZ010023398.1:289685-299685 GCA_016584305.1 Chionoecetes opilio | reverse complement strand
GGCAACACTCATATGATCTAAAATATTGATGTTGACATATTTTTTCTGACACGCAAACTGTTCATGGTCAATACTTATGTCACGCATTTTCTTTTTACACGCAAACTTCACTTGGGCAATATTCATGTTTCCCATCTTCTATTTACTCATACGCAAACTTTTTAGGGCAATACCAAAGCCGGCTTTGGCAATACTCATGTAACCCATTATCTTCTTACTCGTACGCAGACTGCTTAGGGCAATACTCATGTAATAGTGCAGCAGATAATCATAACAATTGTGCAAATTATGACTAAAGCATAACATTTTTACCAGTGTTAGTACATACCATAAGGTTCATTTTCAGATCGGGAGGTAAGTCAGATTTGACCTCTGAGGATAGTGAGAGGTCAATAAACCTCAATTACATTGAAATTGTCTTTTTTTTTCACGTTCTGGTGCAGTTTGTCTGTTTTGGGAATCATTAAAAAGGTATGTTGCCATGTGTTGGTCCCTTTATCTTTTGGAGAGCCTATTTATACATAATCACAGGACGCAACCATGACTGAACAAGTGCTTTAAATGAGGTCAGTGACCTCAGAAAACAAATTTATTGAAATACACATTTAGGTTATTGTGGTGTCCAGAACAGCTTGCATGAAATCGTGTTGAAAAGATCATCTGTGCAACCTTAATTTTAAATGTGCACTAAAACATAGTCTATAAGCTTAAAGTACAGTGAGGTCAGTACCTCAGACACATGTATAGTTACATACCGGTACATGTAATACAACACATTATCCATATAGATGCATAAATATAAAGGTGTCTGATGGCACCTAACAGTCTCCGAACGTGCACATAAAGCAGTGCAACTGGAGTGCAGCCTTGGTGCACTTGCAGCGGCCCCGGGACATCCCTTCTTGCAGCCGCAGTGGATCAGTTCGTGGCAAGATGTTGATGCCTCTGGCAGTGTCGTCCAAGAGCTTCAGCAAGCCAGGAGGTTTGGGGGGCCTTGCAGGACGTTGTACAGCCGGGTGCAGTGAAGTGCTTCGTCTTCATGGCAGCAGGTGACACACTTGTGTACACTGATGGCAGAGGTGCTAACCGACTTGGCGGAAGGATGTCTTGCCAATCACCACTACACCACGGTCGAGTCCGCCATTCGTGTGTGATGGATGTTTTGCATTTAGGGAGATACCTGTGCCATGAAAAGAATCCTTGGCTGTCGCAGAGCTTGGGTTATGGTCAATATTATCGACAGCCCCAGTAGTGGGAAAAGTTCCCTTGCGCAGCTTGGGGGGGCAAACAACTTCTTCCATGTTGAAGCGCTGTCAGACACCATTGGCAATGTCTGCTGTGAGCTGTAGTAATCTATCATATGACACACACATCCCTAGCTGAACAGTGTGTCAATCAGACCTCTTTCTCCTGGTCCCCAGCGTGAATCTTGAGGACAAGTAGAGTGGGAGTGGGGTTTCGCTCTCGCGGCTGTGGCCGGGACTGAGGTTGACTCCACACTGCGTGCATGCTTTACGCTGTTGAACACCAGTAGCTGCAATACTGTAAGAGCAGCAGTTGTGGTGCTTTTTTGTTGGCCAACTTAGTCTGGTGCTTGATGTTCGCCCCATCGAGGATCATGTTCACCAGAGCAAGGAGGGATGGGTTCACAGAATCTTTCTGGCAGTCAGCGTGGAACGCACCGTCAAAAGGGGAACCTGGTCTGAAACATTTATCTTAGTACTACCTGTGCTGCTCTTACTAGGTACATGGGCATCACTGTTCATGATCACAGGCCTTCTTCAGGGCGGGACCTATATCTTTCTCAAACAAAAGAAGTGTTGTCTCGGCCCTGAGAATGGGCTCTCAGATCAGGAAGCACAGAAAGAAGTCTGTCCTTCATCTGGTTGTGTGTATTCTGTTGGTTAACCGTGGCATCCAAACTGCTCCCGTCTCGTGTTGTAGAGGTCAGCCACGTCTGAGAGTTTAAATACAGGGGCCCAATTGTCCTCAATTCTGCATGCATTGTCCTCCATGAATACCACCAGCTCAGCAAAGGCTTATGTCATGCAGACGATCCGCATCCTCGTCCTTGAGTGTGGCTGGTCTGATTTTGTTGTAAAAATGCCGGGGACAGTTGCGATGGTATTTTGGCCTCGATGGCAATCATGTCTCCTGCAGACAGCTTGGCCAGCAGTTCAGTGTCCCCCAATTCCAGTGGCACATCTCCAAACGTTCTTGTCAATTTCCTTTGTAGCTGCTTCGTGCAAAATCTGCAGTGCCAGCTGGCTTATTGCAGAGAAAACAGATAGGCTCGGTTTACTGTGGAAGCCTGTGGGCAGCTGCTGATCGTGTGTACACGGTTGGAGTACCGGTACTAGATTGCTGTCCTGAAGCTGATTTGCTCTGCTCTGCTGGTCAAACATTTTTTTTGTTAAACTTTAAACGACATTTCTTGTGCCACTGAGCACTGTGTGTCCTCAAGGTAGCTTCTACGCCATCACCATCATCCAGTCTGTTCACGTTTGAGTTTCCATTGGCATGTGCCGAAGTCCCTGGAACTGGAGGAGGTCTTCTGTCAATGATGCATAGCCACTACCCCTCGGTTTCATCGTTGATCTTAGTGGGCACAGCAAAGGTTCTCTGTCTCTGCTTGGCAAAGAAATCAAAGCTCCCCGTTATTCTTGGGGGTAGTCTTGATTGCTTTGGGCTTAGAAGGGCTGGGCTGGGTCTATGAGGATATGACGCTTTGCCATTGTGACGATCAGGTCTGGGAGGGTTGTATCTTGGCTTCGATCAAACAGGCAGGGAATCCTGCAACACACAAGTACAACAAATTGTGTTAGTACCAGCCACCACAGTTTACATTCATTGGCATCAATATTTGATATGTTGAGGTAATTGACCTCTCACTGTCCTCAGAGGTCAAAACTAGACACCTGTAAATAATTACCAACGCTGTGTGGAATATGTAGACACTTTTATTGGAACACAAATGCATGGTTTGTACATCATAAACATGTTTACCATTAACCAATGACGCCAAACATCAATATTTTGATACTTTGAAGTCATTGACCTCTCACGGTCCTCAGAGGTCAAATCTGCCTTACCTCCCGATCTGAAAATGAAGCTTATGGCATGTACTAACACTGGTAGAAATTTCATGCTTTAGTCATAATTTGCACAATTCTTATGATATGAGAGATTATCAGCTGTACTATAACCCATTCATTATCTTATTACTCGTACGCAGACTGTTTAGGACAATACTCATGTAACCCATTATCTAATTACTCGTACGCAGACTATTTAGGGCAATACTCATGGTACCCATTATCTTCTTATACACGCAAACTTTTCAAGGGGGAAGGGAGTAATGGAATGGTCACAGCCTCTCTTGCCCATTGTTTGGAGGCTCTTTGCAGCGTTTTGATATCAAGAAAAGAGTGAAAGAAAGAGAGGGGTAGCGAGTAAGGAAGGAAGGAAGGAAGGCAGGAAGGCGAGGTGTGTTTTAGCAAAGAATCAAGGAGAAGGAAAGTTAGGGGAGGAGGGGAAAGTAACTAATACTAGCTATACTTCTTAATAATGATTTCCCCTTTTTTCGCCTTTTTACTGTATATGTCATGGTTTTGTCTTGTAATGTTGACGAGAGAGAGAGAGAGAGAGAGAGAGAGAGAGAGAGAGAGAGAGAGAGAGAGAGAGAGAGAGAGAGAGAGACGAAGAGAGAGAGAGAGAGAGAGAGAGGAGAGAGAGAGAGAGAAGAGAGAGAAGAGAGAGACAGAGAGAGAGAAAAGAGAAGAGAGAGAGAGAGAGAGAGAGAGAATACCACCACCACCACTTCCACCACCACCACTTCCACCACCGCTATCAACACCACTGCTATCAACACCACTGCCACCCTTATTCATGCATCTACTCTTTACTATTCATCGATCTAATTCATTTGTTTATACTATTAACTTTATATTTGCTTTATTAACGACTGTTTGTATTTACCTCTTGCCAATGCGTTTCGGCACCACCACCACTATACCTCCACCACCACCACCACCACCACTATACCACCACCACCACCACCACCACCACCACCACCACCACCACAAACCCACCAACCACCCACCCACCACTATACCACCACCACCACCACCACTATACCACCACCACCACCACTATACCACCACCACCCCCATTATACCACCACCACCACAACCACAACCACCACCACCACCACCACTATACCACCACCACCAAAACCCATACCACCATCACTATACCACCACCACCACTATACCACCACCACCACTATACCACCACCACCACAAACCACCAACTATACCACCAACCACTATACCACCACCACCACTATACCACCACCACCACCACCCCCCCCAAACCCACCACCACCACCACCACCACCCCACCACCACCACCACCACCACTATACCACCACCACCACTATACCACCACCACCACTATACCACCACCACCACCACCACCACTATACCACCACCACTGTACACCACAGCACTGAGAGTGCTGTGAAGTGTGGGGCAGGTGTATCCAGCTTCTTTCCTGTGAATACAGGAGTGAGGCAAGGGTGCGTCCTTGTCCCATCACTTTTCAACGCTTGTATGGACTGGGTATTGGACAAGGTTGTAGATCAAAGTGATTGTGGAGCATCCGTCGGCAACATCAGATCACTGATCTTGTTTTTGCCGATGATGCAGTAATCTTTGCTGGTCGCTGGAGTCCTGGGTGATGGCTCTCGAGCGCTGCACGAGGAGGCAAAGCCTTTGGGACTTGAGGTCTCCTGGCTCAAGACCAAGGTCCAGGTATTTGGAGACTTACTAGATGAAGCAGTACAGTCTGTTTATGCGTGTGGCGAGGACATTGAGATCTTGGAAAGTTTTACATACCTTGGTAGCGCAGTCCATAATGACGGCGTGTCACGTCAAGAAGTCTTACGGCGGATTGGCATAGCCCACGGTGTTATGGACTCGCTCAGCGGGAGTATTTGGCGTTGTCGGTACCTGTGCAGGAGGACAAAGATCCGGATCTTCAAGTCGCTTGTGATCCCTGTCTCACTCTATGGTTGTGAGACAAAGACACTAAATAGTGACTTGAAGAGACGAATCAATGCCTTTGGTAATAAGTGTCTTCGCAGAATCATGGGGTATCGCTGGGATGATTACGTGTCAAATCAGCGATTGCACCGTGAGACTGAATCGAGGCCTATTACCTGCATAGTCCGTCAGCGCCAACTTCGGCTATATGGGCATGTGGCACGCTACCCTGAAACCGATCCTTCCCATCGGGTTGTATCTGTAAGAGACAATCCGGCGTGGAGGAGGCCAAGGGGGCGCCCACAAGGCTCGTGGCTGGGGCAAGTTGATGTTTCTTGTCGAGAGCTGCTTGGTATGGGAAAGGAGCCTGCATGGGAACTCGCGCGTGGTGACCCCCGGGAGTAGCGTCGTAGGGTGGGCGAGGCGACGCGCCCCCCGGCGTATGCCCCCAATGATTGATTGATTGATTGACTATACCACCACCACTATACCACCACCACCACTATACCACCACCACCACTATACCACCACCACCACCACCACCACCACTATACCACCACCACCACCACCACCACCACCACCACCACCACCACTATCACCACCACCACCACCACCACACCACCACCACTATACCACCACCCACCACCACTATACCACCACCACCACCACCACCACTAACCACCACACCACCACTATAACCACCACCCACACCACCAACCACCACCACCACCACCACCACCACCACCACCACCACCACCACTATACCACCACCACCCCACCACATACCACATACCACACCACCACCACCACTATACCCTATCACACCACCCTTACCCCACACCCCACCTCCCATAACACCTCCCTTCGCCCTGCCACCCACCCTTATCCTACACTATCTGCTCCCACTCCTTATCCCAACCCTCCTACCCACTTATACTCCACTTACACACTACTCATATCCAGCCATATACCACCACCACCCCCCACCACCATCCCCCACCACCACCACCCCCCTCCCTCCCCCCTATCCACACCACCACCACACCCCATACCAACCACACCACCACCACTTACCTTTCCTTCACCCTTGCCCTTCGCCTTCCTCCCATTAACAGTCTTCCCTTCGCCCTGCCTTACCCTCTCCTTGTCTTACCTTTTCTTGCTCTGCCTTTCCTTGTTTTCTCAACCCTTCCTTACCCTATCTTATATTTTCCTATTTTTCATATTTTTCATATCCTGCATTATATGTCCTTCTTCCCTTCCCTTCCCTTCCTTCCCATCACCCATCCCCTACCATCCACTCCCCTTCCCTTCCCTTCCCTTCCCTTCCCTTCCCTTCCATCACCATCCCCTACCATCCACTCCCCTTCCCTTCCCTTCCCTTCCCTTCCCTTCTCTTCCCTTCCCTTCCCTTCCCATCCCCTCCTTTCCTTTTCCCTTCCCTTCCCTTCACTCCCCTTCCTTTCCCTCCCCTTCCCTTCCCTTCCCTCCCCTTCCCTTCCCTTCCCTTCCCTTCCCTTCCCTTCCCTCCCCTCACCTCCCCTCCCTCTCCTCCCCTCCCTCCCTTCCCTCCCTCCCCTCCCCTCCCCTCCCCCTCCCCTCCCCTTCCCTTCCCTTCCCTCCCTTCCCTCCCCTCCCCTCCCCTCCCCTGCCCTCCTATACCTTCCCTTTCCTTCCCTCATGATATCATACAAAACACCAAAAAGAATGAAGGGAAAGAACAACAAATATATAGATACAATTATACATGCCTAGGATACAGTCATACAATTGAAAAAAGTGAATATATGAAGAATAGATAGATAAATATATAGATGAATAGATAGATAGATGGAAAGATGGATAGGTAGATAGATAGATAAATAGGTAGATAGATAGTTAAATAGATAGATAGATAGATAAATAGGTAGATAGATAGATAAATAGGTAGATAGATAGTTAGATAGATAGATAGATAGATAAATAGGTAGGTAGATAGATAGATAAATAGGTAAATATATAGACATATAGATAGATAGGTAGATAGATAGATAGAGAAATAAATATATAGTTAGATAGATAGATAGATAGATAGAAAGGAATACAAATAGAAAAATAGATGCATATACGTATAGAAAAATAGATCTAGACTTAGACTGGCAAAAAAAAAGGGAAATTTATTTTGAAAAAAGTCCGAATTAAGAAGCAGATCAATTTAAAAATGAAACGTCGATTTTGTTTGTTTTGTTTCTTCATTTTGTTTGTTTGTTTTTCATTGATTTATTTTTTATTTCCTGCTTTATTTTTCTTCTTTTCTACTATTTTTGCTATTTGCTTCTATTTTATTTATTTTCCTTTCTCCCGCAGTAGTGTCGCGTGCCCTCCCCTGCACAGCTTTGTATTCTGTAGGGGAACTCGCTGCCCCTTCCCCCCCTTCCCCTGTTTCCCCTCCTCCTCACCCCCTCCTTCTCCCCCCCACTCCCCCCTCCTACACCCCCCTCCCTCTCCATCTCCTCCCTTCCCTCCCTTCTGCGTCACTGCCAAGCGTCACACACACACACACACGCACACACACACACGCACACGCATCACGCACACGCACACGCACACGCACACGCACACACACACACAGTCACACACACACACACACACAGTCACACACACACACACACACACACACAGTGAACACTTTGGTGCTTCACTTCCTTCTCTCTCTCTCTCTCTCTCTCTCTCTCTCTCTCTCCATCTCTCTCTTCTCTCTCTCTCTCTCTCCTCTCTCTCTCTCTCTCTCTCTCTCTCTCTCTCTCTCTCTCTCTCACCCCCCCCCCCCACACACACACAGTTCCGTTGTAGGCAGTTGTATGGCCTCCTAACCCTCATGTGGGGAGACAAAAAACAATTATGGGGGTGATGGTGAAATTCCTGAGCCTACACCACCACCCCCACCATCACCACACCACCACCACCACCACCACCACTACAGGCCTACTCCCGCCCTACATAACGCTAGGGTCGTTGGGGAGACAGGCGTGAGCCTTTCTAAGAGTCATTCCCGTGCAGCGATCACAAAGGAGGGAACACATACATGAATAATGGTCATGTTTGTAAATGTGAACGTTTACAAGTTTATTAACCCCTTCACGCCCAGATCTTTCCTTTGCTATAAGAAAATGTCTGTTGTCGAGCCATAAAATTACGAAAAGTAACTGAATATACCAAATAAGTTAGTCGACAAGGATACTAAACAGGTCATATCTATAAAATATTGCTTATATGCACTAAAAATCGTCTAATGGTACCCAAATTACAAGGAAAATTACGTTCAGGGCCTCAAGGGGGGGAAGATTATAGAGAAGGGGGGGGTACACGAATAAAAAGAACACACATACATAAATAAGTCAAAGCTGCTGTCGAATTGTAAAGGTGTGTGTTCTTCATGTCGATAAAGACGTATGTATGTTGCCATGTTAATACTGGATACATGCATACATACACACATACGTATAGTATAGCATCACCCCTTTAACTACTCTCACTACAAGCTACTATACTATTGCTCCTGCTAGTGCTGTTACTACTGCTACTACAACTACTACTACAACTATTATTACTGTTCTGACTACTACTACTACTTCTATCACTATCTCTACTCCTGCTACTACTACTATTTATATTGCTATTACTACTACTATACTACTACTACTACTACTACTACTACTACTACTACTACTACTACTACTACTACTACTACTACTACTACTTCTTCTTCTTCTGCTACAGCTACTACTACTACTACTACTACTACTACTACTACTATTACTACAACTACTACTTTTACTACTACTATACCCTTATTACTACTACTGTTACTACTGCTATTACTGCTATGACTACTACTACTACTACTTTTGAATCCAAAATGCACATGTTTTACGATGGCATCAGCCGTGGCTTCGACAATAACTACCCATATGACAGCGAAAATCCTTAACTTATTTAGGGAGACTCGAACCTGTGCCTGCTGAGTGCCAAGCAAGGGCATTATCCACTGAGCTACGGAGGCTGTGTTGTGTGTGTGTGCGTGTGCGTGTGCGTGTGCGTGTGCGTGTGCGTGTGCGTGTGCGTGTGCGTGTGCGTGTGCGTGTGTGCAGCCTTATCACTGAGAGTAATCGCTCCACAAGCTCAATGAGACAAACAATATTATGATGATGGCTATCGCGCGCTCTCCAACGGCATCATCATCATCATCATCAATATTCATCACCATCCATCACCACTCATTACCGCTCATCATCACCCGTCAATGCCCCCATCACCACTCATCACCACTACACCGCAATCACCACTTGTCACGCCTCACCACCACTATCTATCACAACTTAAGTTAAAAAATGTGAGGAAGCAGTAATAATAATAATAATAATAATAATAATAATAATAATAATAATAATAATAATAATAATAATAATAACAATAATAATGATAAAAATAATGCTGGTGAATGAAACTTTATTGTGCAGTTTTTATTTTTTTATATCAGACAAGCAAAACAACATAGAAACATTCGTGTGTGTGTGTGTGTTACCATAAGTTTAAACCAATTTCTTGCTATTACTGAACATATGTTATTGCATCTTATTCCAGAGCTGATTCACCACTGATGTAAGCATTATTGAAGACCTGTGTGGTATTATGTACTTACATCTGGCCTGTTGAACAGCGGGATATACGTCAGCAGGTCTGAGCGGTGAAAGCATTATAATATAATATCACTATAATATATACCCAGGGTTTATACAATAAACACTTATTACCAATCAGTACATATATTGAAACACTTTACAGGTATGTCACTCTTTTCACCGTGACGTAGAAGTTGAGACGTAATAAGTGTTAGTACTTCGAGTGTTTATTATTATTCAAGTGCACACAGCCACTCCCCATTAATATAGACTTGCGGGAATTGCAGGGACGGT
>JACEEZ010023398.1:282185-284685 GCA_016584305.1 Chionoecetes opilio | reverse complement strand
CTAGCAGGTATATTCAGACAGGGCGGGTTGTGTTAAGGGTACGTGTGTATAGCGAACCCAACATCTCCCTTTTTCCCGCTTTTCTGTGTATGTGGCTTAGTGTGTGTGTGTCCTTGGTGGTGTAGGTAAATACTGGTTTTTGTCTGGCCGCGTCTGGGGGTGACCTTACTACACCTTGTTCCAGACGGCCGCAGCGGGTGTCTGTCTGTCTGCCGGCCCGTGGGTAAACTAATGCCGTCAGATCGGATTCAAACTGGAAAAACGTAAATTTAAAAAAGAAATAGGGAGAAACTGGTTCACAAATAAGGTGGTACATGATTGGAATGGACTCAAGTCATGGGGTAGTAAAGTGCAGAGTCAATAGGGAGTTTTAAAATGAGACTAGACAATTTCTTGAATGGGGATGAAAGGTGGATATAGGTAGTGTTAAGTAACAGGTACTACCACGTGTAGGTCTCGCGGCCTCTTGTGGCTTCCTTACGTTCTTATGTTTTTATAATACTTAGGGATGTCGGTAATCTTGTCTTGAGTCAGTGTTCGTGTTTACATAACCTCGCTTGTTTGCAGCAGTTCTCAGTTCTCTTAATGTAGTGTTTTAAGGTTGTTTTTTCAGTAAGGGTTAAACAGAGCTAGTAAGGGTTAAACAAAGGGTTAGTAAAGGCTAAACAAAGGGCTAGTAAGGGCTAAACAAAGAAACAAAGGGCTAGTAAGAGTTAAACAAAGGGCTAGTAAGGGCTAAACAAAGGGCTAGTAAGGGTTATACAAAGGGCTAGTAAGGGTTAAACAAAGAAACAAAGGGCTAGTAAGAGTTAAACAAAGGGCTAGTAAGGGTTAAAGAAAGGGATAGTAAGGGTTAAACAAAGGGCTAGTAAGGGTTAAACAAAGGGCTAGTAAGGGATAAACAGCGCTAGTAAGGGCTAAACAAAGGGCTAGTAAGGGTTAAACAAAGGGCTGGTAAGGGTTAAACAAAAGTATAGTAAGGGCTAAACAAAGGGCTAGTAAGGGCTAAACAAAGGGCTAGTAAGGGTTAAACATAGGGCTAGTAAGGGATAAACAAAGGGTTAGTAAGGGTTAAACAAAGGGTTAGTAAGGGTTAAACAAAGGGTTAGTAAGGGTTAAACAAAGGGCTAGTAAGGGCTAAACAAAGGGCTAGTAAGGGCTAAACAAAGGGCTAGTAAGGGATAAACAAAGGGCTAGTAAGGGCTAAACAAAGGGCTAGTAAGGGCTAAACAAAGGGCTAGTAAGGGATAAACAAAGGTCTAGTACGGGCTAAACAAAGGGCTAGTAAGGGCTAAACAAAGGGCTAGTAAGGGATAAACAAAGGGTTAGTAAGGGTTAAACAAAGGGCTAGTAAGGGTTAAACAAAGGGCTAGTAAGGGCTAAACACAGGACTAGTAAGGGTTAAACAAAGGGCTAGTAAGGGCTAAACAAAGGGCTGGTAAGGGTTAAACAAGAGTATAGTAAGGGCTAAACAAAGGGCTAGTAAGGGCTAAACAAAGGGCTAGTAAGGGCTAAACAAAGGACTAGTAAGGGCTAAACAAAGTGCTAGTAAAGGCTAAACAAAGGGCTAGTAAGGGCTAAACAAAGGGCTAGTAAAGGCTAAACAAAGGGCTAGTAAGGGCTAAACAAAGGGCTAGTAAAGGCTAAACAAAGGGCTAGTAAGGGCTAAACAGGGCTAGTAAGGGCTAGTAAGGGCTAAACTAAGGGCTAGTAAGGGCTAAACAAAGGGCTGGAGAAGAAGTCATGGTGGTGCCAGTCTTAACAGAATGCGTGTGTGAGTAAAAGTTCCACGCGACTCTTAGTATAAAAGTTTTGGCATTTTTTTTTCTTTTATGCGACACTTTTCAGGCTTTTGTCACGAGGAGAAAGAAAGAGAGAGTGAGGATGTGTGTTTTGTGCCTGAGCAGAATATGAGCTTGTACTGACTGTCTTGACTGACTGACTGGTTAGTTGTGTGGCTGACTGGCTGGCTAACTGACTGCCTGGCTGAATGACTGACTGGCTGTTTAGATGTGTAGCTGGCTGACTGACAGATTGACTGACTGACTGACTGGTTAGTTGTGTGGCTGGCTGACTGACTGATTGACTGGCTGACTGACTGACTGATTGACTGACTGACTGACTGGTTAGTTGTGTGGCTGGCTGGCTGGCTGACTGGTTAGTTGTGTGACTGGCTGGCTTGCTAACTGACTGGCTGACTGATTAGCTGACTGACTGACTGACTGCTAAGTGACTGACTGACTGACTTGACTGATCTCTCTTGCATCAATAACCATAATATGATTCACCATTTTTTCACCCAAGTATCCATTTTTCTGCAACATAATATAAGCAAATCACAAATTTACTGATTATTTTGGCTTGTTTATTGATTTGGCGTTACTTTCAGAGGCGGAAGCAGAATCCTCGGAAGGCGGCGCCGCGGCTGGACGAGGTGGCGGCGGTGGTGGAGGTGGTGGCGGTGGTCAGCGTGGCAGCGGCAGCCAGAACGCCAGCAGCC
>JACEEZ010023398.1:267185-274685 GCA_016584305.1 Chionoecetes opilio | reverse complement strand
GATTAAAAATAGAAAAAACACTGAATAGCAAAGAAAGCAGAAAACTAAGAAGCTTGCGTATCTTAAAGCAGAGTTTTTGTTTTACTGTTTTTTATCATTTGCATTAATTTTTATAATGAAAAGCAAGAAAAGCATACGAATATTAGATTAAAGAAAGATAAAAAAAAAAGCAAAGACAAACTATGAAAAGGATACGAATGTTAGATTTAAGAAAAAAACACTGAAATTATAGAAAAAATACTGACAAGCAAGAAAAAACAATGAAAAGCATACGAATAATAGATTGAATATAAAGATGCACTGAAAGCATGGACGAAAACAATGAAATGCATGTGAATGTTGGATTAAAAAATTTTTAAAAACACTGAAATCACTGCAAATGTGTCGTTCATGAGATAGGATATATAGTAACATGAATCACATAAATAACAACTTCCTTTATTTTCAGTCTCACATAATTCAAGTTATTTACTGTGCATTACGTAAGGCAAAAGTTGAAGCATTGCAGAGACACGGAGAAGAGTTGAGTCTCGTATAGGAAGGAAGGTTAATAAGAACAGAAAACCGATGTCCAAAATATTAGAAGTCAAGAAGCAGAATAAACTAATACTGATACACAACATGCTTAGTTTTGCGATGTATAAAGACATGATGCGAACTAATAAATACCGAATAAGTATTTACCGAAGTTCCATGGCATAAAATGAAGAGAAAAAATAACAGTAATTAGTGTAACGAGAAAAGAAAAGAAAAAGAAAAAGTAAACATAAGCGACATTGCACGAAAAAACGCGGGAAAGACGAGAGATAAAAGAGCGGTAAAGAAAGAAATTAAGAGAGATGAAAAGAGAGATAAAGAAAGAAATTCAATAAGAGAGAGAAAGAAGAGAGAAAGAAAGTAAATAAGAGAGATGAAAAGAGAGAAAGAAAGAGAAATTAAATAAGAGGGAAAGAAAAGAGATGAAAACTCACTCGCAAATAAATACACAAAAATGCGATGAGATGAAGAGATTAGGCTTAAAGAGGGACGGCTCACTGCAGTATATGGAAGAGCCTTATAGTTACCTCCGCTCTGCTCATCTCTATAGGAACATGACGATACAAGCTATGCAGGCTGCCGAGGATGAAGGACAGAGCTATGGGGGTTAGGAACATATATATAGGAATGTTTAAGCTCGAGAAGTTTCAGTTAGGAATATCACGAACCTTTGCCAAGCCTGTTAAAACTACGTATGAGGTATGAACACACACGCACACACACACGCACGCACGCGCACACACGCGCACACACACACACACACACACACACACACACACACACACACACACACACACACACACACACACACACACACACACACACACACACACGCACACCTACACACCTACACACACACACACCTACACACACACACACACACACACGCACACGCACACGCACACGCACGCACACACACACGCACACGCACGCACACACACACCTACACACACACACACACACAGACACACACACGCACACACACGCACACACACCTACACACACACACACACACAGACACACACACACACACACACACACACACACACACACACACACACACACACACACACACACACACACACACACACACACACATACACACACACGTAGAGAAAAAAGGAGATTTAACCAGGACTTTTAAATTCAGTCAACGACCGGAACATGTGCACAGGGGGACTTTGTCGAGGGATTGGAATAAAACAAAAAAGAGGGAACATGAATATAAACGAACCTGGACTAAATGTTTAAAGGGATGTAAGGGAAATATTCAGCCTCGTAAATAGAGGCATTCCTATTTAGAGAAGCCTGGAGAACAAGTGCCTAACCCACATGTTTCAGGGAGACATGAATCCACATATTTCAGGAGACATAATTATAAACCCACATATTTCAGGAGACATAAACCCACATATTTCAGGAGACATAATTATAAACCCACATATTTCAGGAGACATAAATCCACATATTTCAGGAGACATAAATCCACATATTTCAGGAGTCATAATTATAAACCCACATATTTCAGGAGACATAAATCCACATATTTCAGGAGACATAAATCCACATATTTCAGGAGACATAAATCCACATATTTCAGGAGACATAAATCCACATATTTCAGGAGACATAAATCCACATATTTCAGG
The DNA here is from genome assembly GCA_016584305.1 of Chionoecetes opilio. Classification (NCBI taxonomy): domain Eukaryota; kingdom Metazoa; phylum Arthropoda; class Malacostraca; order Decapoda; family Majidae; genus Chionoecetes; species Chionoecetes opilio. Next base: position 272,499 of record JACEEZ010023398.1, on the reverse strand, counting down.
AGACATAAATCCACATATTTCAGGAGACATAAATCCACATATTTCAGGAGACATAAATCCACATATTTCAGGAGATATAAATCCACATATTTCAGGAGACATAAATCCACATATTTCAGGAGACATAAATCCACATATTTCAGGAGACATAAATCCACATATTTCAGGAGACATAATCCACATATTTCAGGAGACATAAACCCACATATTTCAGGAGACATAAACCCACATATTTCAGGAGACATAAATCCACATATTTCAGGAGACATAAACCCACATATTTCAGGAGACATAAATCCACATATTTCAGGAGACATAAACCCACATATTTCAGGAGACATAAATCCACATATTTCAGGAGACATAAATCCACATATTTCAGGAGACATAAATCCACATATTTCAGGAGACATAAATCCACATATTTCAGGAGACATAAACCCACATATTTCAGGAGACATAAATCCACATATTTCAGGAGACATAAATCCACATATTTCAGGAGACATAAACCCACATATTTCAGGAGACATAAACCCACATATTTCAGGAGACATAAATCCACATATTTCAGGAGACATAAATCCACATATTTCAGGAGACATAATTATAAACCCACATATTTCAGGAGACATAAATCTACATATTTCAGGAGACATAAATCTACATATTTCAGGAGACATAATTATAAACCCACATATTTCAGGAGACATAAACCCACATATTTCAGGAGACATAATTATAAACCCACATATTTCAGGAATCATAATTATAAACCCACATATTTCAGGAGTCATAATTATAAACCCACATATTTCAGGAGTCATAATTATAAACCCACATATTTCAGGAGTCATAATTATAAACCCACATATTTCAGGAGTCATAATTATAAACCCACATATTTCAGGAGTCATAATTATAAACCCACATATTTCAGGAGACATAATTATAAACCCACATATTTCAGGAGACATAATTATAAACCCACATATTTCAGGAGACATAATTATAAACCCACATATTTCAGGAGACATAATTATAAACCCACATATTTCAGGAGACATAATTATAAACCCACATATTTCAGGAGCACAAATTTACTGCATTTGTATCATCATTCTATAACAACATGACATTGAGAGGCATTAAATAGAGGCATTCATATATAGAGAGGCCTGGAGGTAAACAATAAACCCACTCAGGTAAATCACTTCTAAACGTCCGTGAGAGTAAACAGACAAATTTATTAGAAAGCAGATTGTTAGCTCACCATCTTTACTTTTCTCTTCTATATATACATATTACTTTAACAACCCTACTGTATTAATCCTCTTAAATAATCTCCTTTCAACCCTCAATATATCTATGTACTCTAATGTGTCTCTATTGCCCACATGTCTATATTGTTTCTATTTTGCTTTAGTACTTAAGTTAACTCTGTGTCATGTTGTTGTTGTTGTTTTCCTGCATGCCTCCGGGTGATAATAAAAAAAATATTATTATTATTAATATACCTAAAGCAGGACTGATATCTAACCATCTCTATGCTCTATATTCTTCTATACACATTACTTCATCAACCCTACTGTATTTATACTTTTAAATAATCTTTTAACCCTCAGTATATCTTCCTTTGAACCTAAACAACACTATCTTAAATACATTACGATACAACCACATTAAATACAACCAGAAAAGTACACGAAGCCCTAACCCCATTCTTTCCCCTCTTTCCCCTCCCCATGAAGCTCTAACCCCATTCTTTCCCCTCCCCATGAAGCCCTAACCCCATTCTTTCCCCTCCCCATGAAGCCCTAACCCCATTCTTTCCCCTCCCCATGAAGCCCTAACCCCATTCTTTCCCCTCTTTCCCCTCCCCATGAAGCCCTAACCCCATTCTTTCCCCTCCCCATGAAGCTCTAACCCCATTCTTTCCCCTCCCCATGAAGCCCTAACCCCATTCTTTCCCCTCCCCATGAAGCCCTAACCCCATTCTTTCCCCTCTTTCCCCCTCCCCATGAAGCCCTAACCCCATTCTTTCCCCTCACCATGAAGCCCTAACCCCATTCTTTCCCCTCCCCATGAAGCTCTAACCCCATTCTTTCCCCTCTTTCCCCTCCCCATGAAGCCCTAACCCCATTCTTTCCCCTCTTTCCCCTCCCCATGAAGCCCTAACCCCATTATTTCCCCTCTTTCCCCTCCCCATGAAGCTCTAACCCCATTCTTTCCCCTCCCCATGAAGCCCTAACCCCATTCTTTCCCCTCTTTCCCCTCCCCATGAAGCTCTAACCCCATTCTTTCCCCTCCCCATGAAGCCCTAACCCCATTCTTTCCCCTCCCCATGAAGCCCTAACCCCATTCTTTCCCCTCTTTCCCCTCCCCATGAAGCTCTAACCCCATTCTTTCCCCTCCCCATGAAGCTCTAACCCCATTCTTTCCCCTCCCCATGAAGCTCTAACCCCATTCTTTCCCCTCCCCATGAAGCTCTAACCCCATTCTTTCCCCTCCCCATGAAGCCCTAACCCCATTCTTTCCCCTCTTTCCCCTCCCCATGAAGCTCTAACCCCCTTCTTTCCCCTCTTTCCCCTCCCCATGAAGCTCTAACCCCATTCTTTCCCCTCCCCATGAAGCCCTAACCCCATTCTTTCCCCTCTTTCCCCTCCCCATGAAGCTCTAACCCCATTCTTTCCCCTCCCCATGAAGCCCTAACCCCATTCTTTCCCCTCTTTCCCCTCCCCATGAAGCTCTAACCCCATTCTTTCCCCTCCCCATGAAGCCCTAACCCCATTCTTTCCCCTCTTTCCCCTCCCCATGAAGCTCTAACCCCATTCTTTCCCCTCTTTCCCCTCCCCATGAAGCTCTAACCCCATTCTTTCCCCTCTTTCCCCTCCCCATGAAGCTCTAACCCCATTCTTTCCCCTCTTTCCCCTCCCCTTGAAGCCCTAACCCCATTCTTTTTCCCTCCCCTTGAAGCCCTAAACCCATTCTTTCCCCTCTTTCCCTTCTCCTTGAAGTCATAACCCCATTCTGTCCCCTCACCCTTGCACCCCTAACCCCCCTTTCCCCTCACCCTCGGCCAGGTATGAGGTGGTCCCCTTCTCGCACTTCACGTGGTCGCGCCTCTACCCCTCGGAGCTCGGCCTCGGCAAGCGCGTGGTGGAGAAGCCCATCGGGTTCAAGCGGCGAGACATCCTGGCCGCCCTCACCGCCGCCCTCGACCATCTCAACACGCCCGTGCCCGCCAGGTGAGGGTCGGAGGGGGGGTTGTAGGGTAGGGGAGGCAGATGTTGGTTGTAGGGGGGGCAGGTGTTGATTGTAGAGGGGGGGTAGTGGATGTTACGTTGGTGGTAGTGGTAGGCGTAGTTGTGGTAGTATTTAGAGGAGGAGGAGAAAGAGGATTGTCATGGTAGTAGTAGTTGTAGTAGAAGTTGTAGTATAGTAGTAGAAGTAGTAGTAGTAATACGATGAGGGGGATGAGCCTGCAGGGGCGCACATAGGAATCTTTTTCGGAGTGGGCCAGAAATTTTTTTGTTCACCACCCAGGACAAAGCCGCCAGATTTCTCGCTAGCCGCTGGATGGTACATTTTTTCCGCCCTCAGCGGATTCCCTTTTCAGGCCTGATTTCTTATTTCTGCTGCTGAAACAATAGTTTTGGTAGTGTTAGATGCTTGTTCAAGGCATTACGTGAAGCATAAGCGCCACCAAAGCAAGGTATAGGTGTACACCAAGGATTATACACCTCTATTATAGTACCCTGGGTGTACGCGGGCAGATCGCTAGAACCTGTAGTATTTTTTTAAACCGGTTAGTGTATTTGATTTCTTACAAGGAAGGAAATTTCGAGGGGGGGGGGAATGGCCATGGCCTCCTTGGCTCCCCCTTGTGTGCGCCCCTTGGGGGGGGGGGGGACAGGTGTTGGTTGTAGGGTGGGAAGGGGTAGTGGATGTTACGTTAGTGGTGGTAATGGTGGTAGTGGGAGTAGTAGTAGAGGTGATGGTGATAGTAGTAGTAGTGGTGGTGATAGTAGTAGTAGTAGTAGTAGTAGTAATAATAGTACTGGTGGTGGTGGTGGTAGTAGTAATAGTGGTGGTAGTAGTAATAGTGGTGGTAGTAGTAATAGTGGTGGTAGTAGTAATAGTGGTGGTAGTAGTAATAGTGGTGGTAGTAATAATAGTGGTGGTAGTAGTAATAGTGGTGGTAGTAGTAATAGTGGTGGTAGTAGTAATAGTGGTGGTAGTAGTAATAGTGGTGGTAGTAATAATAGTGGTGGTAGTAGTAATAGTGGTGGTAGTAGTAATAGTGGTGGTAGTAGTAATAGTGGTGGTAGTAGTAATAGTGGTGGTAGTAGTAATAGTGGTGGTAGTAGTAATAGTGGTGGTAGTAGTAATAGTGGTGGTAGTAGTAATAGTGGTGGTAGTAGTAATAGTGGTGGTAGTAATAATAGTGGTGGTAGTAATAATAGTGGTGGTATTAGTAATAGTGGTGGTAGTAGTAATAGTGGTGGTAGTAGTAATAGTGGTGGTAGTAGTAATAGTGGTGGTAGTAGTAATAGTGGTGGTAGTAGTAATAGTGGTGGTAGTAGTAATAGTGGTAGTAGTAGTAATAGTGGTGGTAACAGTAGTAATAGTGGTGGTAACAGTAGTAATAGTGGTGGTAGTAGTAATAGTGGTGGTAGTATAATAGTGGTGGTAGTAGTAATAGTGGTGGTAGTAGTAATAGTGGTGGTAGTAGTAATAGTGGTGGTAGTAGTAATAGTGGTGGTAGTAATATAGTGGTGGTAGTAGTAATAGTGGTGGTAGTAGTAATAGTGGTGGTAGTTATGTAATAGTGGTGGTAGTAGTAATAGTGGTGGTAGTAGTAATAGCGGTGGTAGTAGTATAGCGGTGGTAGTAGTAATAGTGGTGGTAGTAGTAATAGTGGTGGTAGTAGCAATAGTGGTGGTAGTAGTAATAGTGGTGGTAGTAGTAATAGTGGTGGTAGTAGTAATAGTGGTGGTAGTAGTAATAGTGGTGGTAGTAGTAATAGTGGTGGTAGTAGTAATAGTGGTGGTAGTAGTAATAGTGGCGGTAGTAGTAATAGTGGTGGTAGTAGTAATAGTGGTGGTAGTAGTAATAGTGGTGGTAGTAGTAATAGTGGTGGTAGTAGTAATAGTGGTGGTAGTAATAATAGTGGTGGTAGTAGTAATAGTGGTGGTAGTAGTAATAGTGGTGGTAGTAATAATAGTGGTGGTAGTAGTAATAGTGGTGATAGTAGTAATAGTGGTGGTAGTAGTAATTGTTGTTGTTGTTGTTACAGAAGTAATAATATTAA
>JACEEZ010023398.1:192185-257185 GCA_016584305.1 Chionoecetes opilio | reverse complement strand
TTCAGAATGCGGGGTTTTTGGTTTAGAATGCAGGTTTTAGAATGTTAGTAAGTGGGAAGGTTTATAGACGGGAGGGCAAAGCTGCTTCCTCTGACGGCATGATTAGCAAAGAGATAATATAGTTTAATTATTTGAGCACGAACCTTTTTTTGAGTTAAATGTGATGTTTTTTCCAATGGTTTTAGTTGTACTCACCGGAAAGTAGTAGGAAGGCGCCCATTTAATCTGCCTCACCAAATCTCATACCTAATATTTCCGTTGAAAAATAAATATTACGTATCCCCAGCAAAAATCCATCATAATTCACACAAAAAACGTAGTAGTGTATGCCTCTTACTATCCCGTTATCCTTGATATTTCCGTTGAAAAATAAACTATTATGTGTCCCTAGGATAAAAACACACACAAAATAGTGTATGCCTCTTGCTATCCCATTGAGTCTTAGCTGTTGCGTGGGTATGTGTGAGGCTTGTGTGGCTGGGTCTTAGTCTTGGTGTTATTTAGAGCAGCGACCCTTCAAGTAATGTATTGTGTTGATGTTGATGTGTTGATATGTGTGTTGATGTCATGGATGGGAGAGATAGCAGAGAGAGAGACAGATAAGAGAGAGATAGAGAGACAAGGGAGAGATAGTCTTGGTGTTATTTAGAGCAGCGATCCTTCAAGTAATTGTATTGATGTGTGTGTTGATGTATTAATGTTCTTATGTGTGTGTGTGTGCACAGGTCGGCGCCACGCACTGGGCCAAGGGCGACGTGCTGCTTTTCATGTGTGACGTGGACGTGGTGTTCAGCGCGCGCTTCCTGGAGCGCTGCCGCCTCAATGCCTCGCCGGGCCGCTCCGTGTACTACCCGGTGGTGTTCTCCCTCTACAACCCCCACGTGGTGTACCCGCTGCAGGGCAAGGCCGTGCCGCAGGTAGGCAGGCGCTGGCTACAGGGGGGGGGGGGGGGGGGGGGGGGGGGCATGGGGGGGCACGTTCCCCTTCATGCCCCCCGTAGCAATGCCACTGGCCATGGCTGTCGTATTCTGTATAATGCTCTAATACCCACCACTGATCTGATTTTAGGATATATCCTTCTATGTGGCATCAGAGTGGCCCCTGAGCTCCGCTTGGCTAGTGCCCCCCATTGATAGATACCAAGCTACGCCACTGCTAACAAAGCAATCCAGTCCTTTAACAACCCACAAACTACATAGCAAAAAAAAAGATAAAAAAAAGATATCCTACCCACAATCCTCTGCGAAGCTGTTAATGAGTTCGAAGTGCTAACGAACCCTATCAATGTAAGCTTAAAAAAATACTACAAAACCATACCAACACTATTACTAACTCACATTTACTAACATTTAAGACTTAGATAACGTTACACGTCAAGAATTATTGGTCAAAGGTCAACAGGTCAGGGCGTGGGAAGGAAATAAGGGAAAGGTTTAGTATTTCGAAGCAGTATTGAGTTCCTTGAGTAATCCGGTACGAGCGACAGTCGAGAGCGAGTCAGTGAGGAGGCAGGACGCGTGTGCAGGCAGCTGGTAGGAGGAAGGGGTTGATTTATTGCCAAACAACGCTTTATTTTGTTGCTTTTCTTTACATTTTTGCAGCGTAAGTTAAGTAGAGAGAGGAAGGGAGGGAGTGGAAGAGAGAATGAGTCGGCAGTGGTGGATCTAGATGCCACAGCCACCCTTAATCGGCGTGCAGGCCACCCAGCTGTTCATCCTTCATTTCGGGGTTAGTGAATAAATAGGTACCTGGGGAAGGTAACTGTGGTAACCCGGATGTCACACTAACCCTGTGTCCCGGGGTAGCGGGTTGTCACCCACCACAGGCTTGAGCTAATGCCATGGAGATGAGCACCGAGGCCACGCGCAGCTTAGCGTATGCCCCCCACCTTTACCTATGGAATACAAATTTTCGTGCAGTATATTCTTCAGAAGTAATGCAGTATGAGATGGCAGGGTGAATAATTATGTATCACGTGTGTGTAGTGGTGCATTTGAGACACGGTATTCCATGTGTCACTGTTGTGTTTTGTGCCTCAGGAGCTGGACCAGCTGGTGATCTCCCGGGACACGGGGTTCTGGCGGGACTTTGGCTACGGCATGACCTGCCAGTACCGTTCCGACTTCCTCAGCGTGCAGGGCTTCGACGAGGACATCATCGGCTGGGGCGGCGAGGACGTCCTGCTGTACCGCAAGTGAGTGACCCTTGCATCCCAGGGGACAGCCTCTCAGTGTGTGGGGGTGTGGGTGTGGGTGTGTGTGTGTGGGTGGGTGTGGGTGTGGGTGTGGGTGTGTGGGTGGGTCTGTGTGTGGGTGTGTCATCCACCCGATGATTCAGGATCTTATTGTCAGAAAGTGGATTTGAAGGATTATTTGTGCGCATGTGAGAAAAAAAATGGTTTTGTAAGGCTTACTGTAAAAACATTTGTGGACCCTTTAATTGATAATGTGTTGTAGAAGTAGTTTTATAAATTGTGGTCAATAAATTATCTATCTATCTATCTATCTATGTGCGGGTACTTACAGTATTGGAAATTGCAATCCTTATTCATTGGGGTTGAAGGTTACTGCATGAAGGGGTTTAATATAAGGATGAATTCAAGAGTCTCTTCTGAGGTACTTACATGTTATTGATGGCATGAGTGGCAGACGAGCTCATCACTTATTTATCTGGCTTATATATCCTTGAGTCAATCACCAAACACCGCGCTGTTCTCTAGAACCTAGTTGATATTTTGTTTCACTTTTCTAGTATAGTAAGGTGGTGACATTGCCCATCAGTTTAGGTGCCAACAACATGGTTGGTAAACCTTACACAAATATACATGTTACTAAATACCTCATTATAAAGCAAAGGCAGATTCTTCGCCATCCAATGCACCAATTTTAACCCCAGGAAATTAAATTTCCTTGTTCCCAAGAAAGTTACGAACAGTTTTGCCTGAACATTTCCCCGAGGTGGAGCTCTGCCAGATTTGGAAGTTGTTAATTTTTGCAGTTGGTCCAGGTTTGGATTCCAGTATTTTTTAAAGGATTCTTTGATATTACAAGATGGGGGAAAATTTGAAATTAGAGTTACTGTATATCTTCGCAAATACCTATCAGTTTGATATGATAGAAATCCGGAGACCATTTTGATGTTCTAAATAGAATATAACTTAAGTGATCTGAATTTGGATCTGCTTCTGGATTCGGGGGACGAAATTCATGTAGGATTTGGGTGTTCACGTAATATCATGTCCTACCACTGCTTTAATGACCACAGATGTTTCCAAGAACCCAGGACTATGAAGTATTGACAGCCTTGCTGGGGTGTGATTTCATGATCAAGGAAAACAAATTGAACAGAAACACAATCATAGGGTTTTTTTTATAACCGTGGGAGGATTTCTCAGCCTTGCCGGAGGCCTGTGTGGTGGTGGACAACTACTCTTGTACTTCATTTTGTTGCCTTCTGAGATGCTGTTTTTGAGAGTCTGGAAAGATCACTTGTTCAAAACTTTATAGATCTTGTATTCTGACATGAAGCGTGTAATAAGCAAAGCCTTGTGCTACACATGAGGAAGTGTGACAGGATGTTCCCAAGTACGAAGGATGATTGCCTTTCCAAGCCTATGTTGGGTTTTACTGCATGAACTTTCAAAGTACAATGATAGATGCAAACAAGAGGATTCGGAAACAGTAACGGAAGCTGGAAAAGCGTACGTAGATTTAAAAAGGAAATAGGGAAAAACTGGTTCACAAATAGGGTGGTAAATGATTGGAATGGACTCAGTCGTGCATGGGGTAGTTAGTGCGGAGTCATTAGGGAGCTTTAAAGGGAGGCTGGATAAATTCATGGATGGGGATGAAAGGTGGATGTAGGTAGTATTAAGTAACAGGAACTACCTCGTGTAGGTCTCACGGCCTCTTGTAGCTTCCTTCTTTTCCTATGTTCTTATGTTAAGAGGTTCCTGCACAAGACCCTGCCGTCCAGCGTGTGGGTTCACACAGAGGGTCCTGACCCACGCCTCTCCCTGCCTCTCCCAGGTACGTCAAGTCCCGCCTGTCTGTCATCCGCGCCACGGACCCCGGCATCTTCCACCTGTGGCACCCCAAGGCCTGCTCCACCGCCCTCTCCGCGGACCAATACCGCGCCTGCATCACCTCTCGCGCCCTCAACGAGGCCTCCCACGCCCACCTCGGCCTCATCGCCTTCAAGGACGACCTGGGCAAGCACCCCCTCGGCGCCGCGGCCTTGACGGGCGGCGGCGCCAACCTGGAGGACCAGCAGCTCAAGGCCGAGATGTAAGCACACACACACACACACACACACACACACACACACACACACACACACACACACACACACACACACACACACACCACACACACACACCACCACACACACACACACACACACACACACACACACACACACACACACACACACACACACACACACACACACACACACACACACACACACACACACCACACACACACACACACACACACACACACAACACACACACACCACACACACACACCACACACACACACACACACACACACACACACCACACACACACACACACACACACACACACACACACACACACACACACACACACACACACACACACACACACACACACACACACACACACACACACACACACACACACACACCACACACACACCCACCACACACACACACACCACACACACACACACACACACACACACACACACACACACACAAAAACAACACCCCACACACAACACACACACCACACACACACACCACACACACACACCACAACACACACCACACACACACACACACACACACACACACACACACACACACTTGCTCCTGCCAGGGGTGTCTGCCACCCACTGACAGGAAGGAACATGTTGGGTTGGGTGATGCATCGTAACACTTGTCTTCATCCTTCCCGCCAAGACTGCCCTTGGGCGCGCCTCCCCCTCCCTCCCTGCCTCGGCCACCACCTGGACGCATCAGAGACTCATCACTTGTTATCCTCTGTTGGTTATTGTTTCTAATTCATTACTTTATGATGTATATAGATGTACATAATCATCATTGCATACACCCTAACAGCCACTCCATATTTTAAACATCATCTAGTATTTATGATGAATCTATCGTTGAAAATTCATTTTGTGATGAAATATCTCAAATCTTTCAATGCTGTGACTCACAAGCTGAGAAATTATGCCAGGGAGCACCTCGAGTGTACCTCGCGTGTGCCTGAGCAGTCCTTCCTCGGCACGGCCGCTGCGGCACTAAGGCAACACGGAGGCAGTGTTGGGCTGCAGGGAGGCAGCCCCGACCACACACACAAATGTCTGTATCAATGGACTCATTGTATATCTTGTCAGTATGAATGTGATTGATGTTGTCTTGCTTTGTCTGCCACGCCAGATGGGTTTGAATATCTTCATAGATTTTCTTGTTCAGCCTATGAGAAAACTTGAGGTTCAGCAAAGTACCTGAATTTTTACCCAGCTTGATGTTGAACTGTGATCAAAAAGTTTGGAGCAGCGGACTGCCACGGCACCGCAGCCTGTAGTACTGCGCTGCACTCCCTCCCTCAGACGCCTCAGCGCGTCACGGAAGACTTTAGCGTTGGCAGGCTGACCCGGGGGGTGAATTCACATTCCCTGAAGTGCACACGCCATTCCGAGCCCCTGGCCTGCGTCATGGCTTCATTGCCCCAGCCTGGGTGAAGCTTTTCAAGGGCCTCTGTTGCAGGTTTCCCCAAACTTGACATCAAGCTTGATGCTCTTGGCTTGAAATCACAAATGAGCACATGCACGGCGCCACAAAGACCCATGTGTCACAGCACAGGTCCCGATGGTGCCTGTGCGATGTCACGGCCATGCTGACCCTTGGAAGTTATTGCTGACCTCTGCTGTTGCTGTGGTGCTCATGACTGCTGCACTCAGTCCCTACCTCTGCAGCATGAACAGCCTCCACGCTCTTGATGGCACCTGGTAACATCAGTGTGTGTGACTGTACGTCAATGTCTTGATCAGAACCTGCCAGTGCTGGATCAGTCAGGCTCTTCCCTACATGTCACGCCTTCTTGGCTGCATCAAGTAGCTATTCATTCTGATGAATGAATAGCTACTTATTTCATTAATCATTCATTTTCACATTTCAGTATTTGAAAGGTATTTGCAGGTGAAGTATGTGCATCGTGAATATTGCAATGTTGATTAGAATGTAGTTTTTAGCAAACTAAAAAAACATTCATATTACAGTATGACATCATAAATAGTCCAGTCCTAGTTAAGGAAGGAAAGATGATCTATATACATCGTGCACATGGATCCAACAATAGTTTGGACAGAACGCAATATAATACTTTTACAGTGTGTGGCCAGATGTCTCATGATATTATCTGCCTTGATTAGGAACAAGTTTTATACATCATGGCAACACACGCAGCCCTCAGGACGGGGCGATGACACTCACCGTGAACACACACACACACACACACACGTTATTGGTGGTGGTGGTGGTGTGCCGCAGCAGTGGTCCAATGGTCCAGTGGTCCTGGCCACCACCACCACCACGCCCTTGTACTCCAGGCAGATCAAAGTTAACTCTTGCAAAACATTGCATAATGACGTTGATTTTTTTTTAATGGACTGTTGTCTTGTTGTAACCTTAACATTAATCTGTTGTTCAGTTTACTTCCACCAAGACAGGCTACGCTTATTGGTACCCATGAATAATTTGTTTGATAAAGCAATATGTGTGTATATTTGTGAGAGAACTCCATGTCTCGGACGGCTTTCATGACATGGGTCGTAATTCAAAATACTCTTACACATTGTAACTATTTCCCCAGATTTGCTTTGCATGAAAAAACATGACACATTCGTGGCCTTCATCCGCTTCTGCCATCATCAAAAGGAAATGGAAATAAAGTATTTAAGGCTGCGTCGTGACTGTGTTGGCTGAGGCTGGCGTGGCTGTGGGGACCCTGGGCCCAGGGATGGTGTGCTGTGCGGCGCCACGACGCGGCTGTGCTCGCCGCGCAGGGAGGTCACTGTTCACTCCTCCCCTTCATCTTCATGCAAGAAATCCAAGACCCTCAACTACATTTTATTTTAGGTTTTTAGTTTTTCGAACATGGTATGATAAATTTAAATTCTTCAGCTTCAAAACAAGACCAAACTAAGTTCTCTGCAATGAAAAGTTAACTTTTCATTGCACGCATTAAAAAGTAAACATTTACTACTTGCCAAGTTGCACTCTGAGCGTGAAAAACCTGATAAACTTGTGCTCCCTGTCTGGAAATCTATCTTGAAAAGTTTTTCGTCTCTCTATGATAAGTAAAGTGCAATGGTTTTCATATTTGATAAGATTCAACTCACCCATTTTTAATTTAATTTTGCATTATGCATCTTTTTGTATCATAGTATAACAAATTGTCACTGTTTATCTTGAAAGTTAGACCAAATTGAGACCATTAATAAGATAGCTACGTAATGACGGCCTTGAACGTTTAAGATATAACTTCTTTTGTGCCACAGGCGGCAGTTCGCGCCTCAGATTTGTTGCGTCCTTGCCTGACCTGAAAGGACGTTAACTTGTCAGCCGTTGTAGGCCAAGGTTGTCTGTGTACGGTGCCCGGAGGTGCGAGGCAGAGCTTGGTGGCAGGGCGAGTGTGGTGCATAAGGAGAGCCACCGAGAGGCCAGCCCAGACTTGTCACTTCCAAGTTGTGAGATGAAGTTGACCTGATAGGATTAAGACTTACTTAGAAAGGAATAAAGGGCATGAGTAAAAACAGCTCAGCATCAAGTTAAGTCTGCTGCTGCCTTGATGTGAGTTCCTAGTGATTGGCATTAGTGGCAGGACCTTGGACGGGCTCTGCAGGGTGGAAAGAGTGGGCGGGCGCCTCCGTGTGGGTGGTTGTTGTGAGGTCCAGAGTACATCTTAAAGGTTGTTCTAAGATTGATGTTCTTATTTGAATGTTGGTGGATATATATATATTTATGATTGGTTTTAAGAGGTGTTATTGGCGCTGCGAGGGAGTGTCAGGGTTGCCAGGGAGGGAGGCAGAGGCGGGGCCCTCGCCATCATTGCCTGTCACTCATACAGTGCTTTTTACATTAATGAATTCATGTATAGGCAAATGTTCTGTACATAGTGTTGCAGCATGATGAGGGAGCCATGATACCTCCATGCTGCCTCTTCACTGCTGCAGCATGATGAGGCAGCCATGATACCTCCATGCTGCCTCTTCACTGCTCATCTTCAAAGGGCCCCCAGACCCCCGCCCTCCAGCCTCCCTCCCTCCCTCCCCCCTGCAGCCTCCCGAGGGCGTGCAGGGCTGGCTGTGTGTGGCCAGCAGTAGTTGTTGTAGTGGTGGCGAGACGAGCGTCATCTCTCCGTGAAAGTGTCGGTGTCCACCACAGACTTGTAGGTGTCAGCCAGTGTGTGTGGTGATGGTGGTGGTCAGAGGTCCGGCCCTGCCAGCGGCGGGGCGCGGCGCGGCGACCACCAACCCTGTGATCCATTCTTCCCGTCTTCCATAGGCTAAATCAACATCTGTATCTTATACAAGATAACTTTAAGGAGTTTCCATCTTTTATGAATATACCAAGCAGCCTTAGGCTTATTGTAATGTAAAGACACACACCGTGACACACACACACACACGCACACGCACACGCACACGCACACGCACACACACACACACACACACACACACACACACACACACACACACACCATGAATATAAAGAGCTGTACAAAATCATAGGGAAATTTGTTCACTCCTTTCTTGAGAGAGAGATTTCCCACTTCAGTATTATTGTAGACCTTCAGAGTTCAGGCGTTGTGGCCGTCGGAGCCTCCCGGAGAGCAGGCTTGTCTGTTGCTCTGTGAGACTGTCTGATTCAGTACAGCCAATACAGATGTCATGTATAGGAGAAATACCTTGGTTGTAACTTGTATCTTATTTCTCTGTCTCTGAAGCGTCCGCCACCCTGTGTGCGCTGCCCTCCTGGCTGCCACGAGGCCTATAAGCTTGTCTTCCCCTGGGGTGCCAAAGTGGCCACTGCGGCGCCACCACCACGCTGCGCCACAACCCTAAGGCTGTGCCACTGTGGCGCTGTGCCGCTGTGGCGCTGTGCTTGGGGTGCTGTGTCAGGCCATACATACATATATGAACTATAAAAAAAACTGTACTATTGACACTCACACACCTATAACCCACAACAAAGTTATTTCCTGAGGTGTTTGTCATTGCATGCAGCAATGATTGTAGCATTGCCCTGAGGTGTGTGTGGAGGGAGTGGCATGCAGGCAGCACACCGCGAGGCTGTAGAGTGCAGGCAGCACACCGCGAGGCTGTATAGTGCAGGCAGCACACCGCGAGGCTGTAGAGTGCAGGCAGCACACCGCGAGGCTGTAGAGTGCAGGCAGCACACCGCGAGGCTGTAGAGTGCAGGCAGCACACCGCGAGGCTGTAGAGTGCAGGCAGCACACCGCGAGGCTGTAGAGTGCAGGCAGCACACGCGAGGCTGTAGAGTGCAGGCGTGCACTGTGATGGAGGGAAGGGCCAATCAGGTCACCAGGTGTGTGCTGTGCAGGCTTCACATTCAACTTCATCAAGACTTAACTAAAATATTTAGGCGAGTAGTGTAATTTGTGATTATACTCTTATGAACATTTTTCTTTAGGTGAGTAATGATTGCAGAAGGAAATTCCCTCCCTGTGCTGTGACGAGCACGCCGTGATGGGCGTGTGAGTCATGGGTTGCTTCGTTGCGTGTGTTGCCCCGCGTGCTGCCCCGCGCCACTCCCGCCGCCACACTGCAAGGCATTGCTGCGAGGCTGGAGTGGGGGAAGTTTTCCAGACTTATATATGTATATGATACTATATATCATTTTCTTGCAATGTGTATACTGCAGTCATATAGCATGACTTTGTAATATATTCAATTAAGTTATTGAAGGAAGTTTTGTAAATTGCTATGGTAAGTTTCCAATGGACAATAATAAGTGTTTGAGTTGTATGGTTGTGTGTTGAATCCTTGGCGTGTGGAGGTGTCCTCACAGTCTTATGCAGGGACAAGACAGGCTTCATTCCTGCCCATGGTAATGTATCTTTAGTCAGTGGCGTAGCTACGGAGGGGACATGGGGAGGCACGTGCCCCCCACACTGGCCATGACTGTCGTATTCTGCATAATGCTCTAATACTCGCCACTGATCTGATCTTAGGATATACCCTTCTATGTGGCATCAGAGTGGCCCCTGAGCTCCGCTTGCCTAGTGCCAGGGGCGTATTTAGGATCTTGAAACATTGGGGGCTTAGCCCAGCCAAGAGATCTTAAAATTTTTACAGGATAATTTTCAATTTATTTAAGACTATAATGAATAATATAAGATGTGAAACACTGTGCTCTACCAAAAGGCTCCGATAATTTGCTTAGGAAAACTTTGTTCTCTCCTCCTGTTCTCTCCACCTCTCTCATGTCCTGCTCATAAAAAGGATGCCATCAGCATACGCTAAGTAACATCTAACCAAATATCTTGTTTTTTACTATAATTTTATGTTGGCCCCAGTCAGAGCTTATCATATTTTTGTGAGAGAAAAAATATAAAAAATAAAGGTATTTGAGATCCGGGGCTATTTATAAAACATTCGGAGCTATAGCCCCCAATGCCCAGGCCTAACTACGCCCCTGCCTAGTGCCCCCCTATTGATAGATACCAAGCTACGCCAGTGCTAACAAAGCAATCCAGTCCTTTAACCACCCACAAACTACGTATCAAAAAAAAAAAAAAAAAAAAAAAAAGACATCCTACTCGCAATCCTCTGCGACGCTGTTAATGAGTTCGAAGCACTAACGTACCCTATCAATGTAAGCTTTAAAAAAAGCACTACAACTATACCAACACTATTACTAACTCACATTTATTAACATTTAGGACTTAAATAACTTTACAGGTCAAGAATTATTGGTCAAAGGTCAACAAGTAAGGGTGTGGGAAGGAAATGAGGGAAAGGTTCAGTGTTTCGAAGCAATATTGAGTTCCCTGTAATCCGGTACGAGCGACAGTCGAGAGTTAGTCGGTGAGGAGGCATGACATGTGTGCAGGCAGCTGGCAGGAGGATGGGGTTGAATTTTGGCTAAACAACGCTTTATTTTGCTGCTTTACTTGACGTGTCTACAGTGTAAGGTAAGTAGAGAGAGAAAGGGAGGGAGTGGAAGAGAGAGTGAGAGGAATGAGTGGGCAGTGGCGGATCTAGAGGCCACGGCCACCCCTGAAATCTCATTGGCCACCCCAGATCTGAGTCAGAGGTCTCATGTAAATTCAACTTTCTTTTCAATGGCTATGTCATGGCCACCACATACTAGATGTGTGTCCAACTTTGGCCAACCCAGTCACCATGTCCTGGCGGCGCCGCTGTGATTTGGAGAGGGAGGGAGAAAGTGAGAGCTTACGTGTGATTTGAGGTTGTTTTGTCCTCCCTGCAAAGTAATGGTTGTTGCCTCGTTATCTTTCTACCTTATATAACGTCAGATCAGCTATAGCCAGTGACGTAGCTACGGGGGGGCACGTGCCCCACTATGTGCCCCTCCACTGGCCCTGGCTGCCGTAATCTGTTTTGGCCTGTGACTGACGCTATGCCCCAATACCCTTCTATGTGGCCTCAGAGTGCCATTGAGCTCGGCTTGCCATAGTGCCCCCATTGATAGATACCACTACGCCACTGTCTTTAATATCTTGAAAATTCCTCGGCACCAAATGTTTTATCTTTATATACAACTGATATCATTATGTCATGATGGCTGTTCCCAGACCTCGCCTGAACCACGCCATCAGACTTCCTGGAACCCTGGCCGCACTCCACTCCTCTCACACATCCCCTCACATTGTCATCTGTATGTTCTACCTTGATAGTATTAGTCATTGGCACTCCCTCCCTCAAAGGGTGGCCATAAAAGCAATACCTTTTTACCCAGTCTATATAGTTACATATGAGACTCGTATTTCCATTCTGGTCTTTTTTCCCTATCATAGTGGTGACACCTCGCAGTCAGGGGGGGATTGGCCACCGGGGCACACCGGGTTGTGCCCCGGTGGGTCAATGGGTCTAAGGGCCGCCGGCGCCGGGCCATTTTTTTTCGAAGTGCATTTTTTTTCGAAGTGCATTTTTTTTCGAAGTGCATTTTTTTTCGAAGTGCATTTTTTTTCGAAGTGCATTTTTTTTCGAAGTGCATTTTTTTTCGAAGTGAATTTTTGTGTGTCCTTGGCCAGTCCTTTGTGATGTAAAAAAAAAAAAAAAATATTATTTTACGATGGCACCAAACTTCCCTACACAATTGGGAGCATGGTTTTTGTTTACCTTATTATATTCTAAGAGACATTTTCTCCTTGAGCTTTCCGTCGCAAATCAATAGTTTCGGAGATATAGAACATATTAGGTGGGGGGAGGAATATGTCTCCTTGTTTACAAAATGCCTCCCTCTTCCTCTTCTTGTGACCTGCATCGCTTTTGTTTGGTATTTTATTAAACTTTTTTATTATTGGACCCAACAGATAGATAGATAGGACCCAATTCAGATAGATAGGAGGTTAAAGGTTAGGTTAGGTTAGGTTAGGTTAGGTTAGGTAAGGTAAGGCTCAGGTTAGGTTAGGTTAGGTTAGGTTAGGTTAGGTAAGGTAAGGTAAGGTTTGGTAAGGTAGCCACGGGTGCGCCTCCGAAACAAAAGCGATACAGGTCACAAGAAGAGGAAGAGGGAGCCATTTTGTAAACAAGGAGACATATATTCCTCCCCCCACCTAAAATGTTCTATATCTCCGGAACTATTGATTTGCGACGGAAAGCTCAAGGAGAAAATGTCTCTTAGAATACAACAAGGTAAACAAAAAACATGCTCCCAATTGTGTAGGGAAGTTTGGTGCCATCGTAAAAATTTACCAAAAAAAGTAGTTATAAGACCGAGGTTGGTCAGATTTCAGTATTGAACAAAGCATTGGCAATATACAATCTATATGACTGCTTCATCACGCCAAAGCTACCTTTTTCTTTAGGGTTTTACTCCTACTGATGAAAATATAAATTATAAGGAAGTTGAACCCAAACTCAGATTGTTTTGACTATATTTTAATTTCTTGTTTAGAAAGTTATCCTAAGCAAATTACCGGAGCCTTTTGGTAGAGCACAGTGTCTCACATCTTATATTCATTATATTCATAAATAAATTGAAAATTATCCTGTAAAAATTTAAAGATCTCTTGGCTGGGCTAAGCCCCCAATGTTTCAAGATCCTAAATACGCCCCTGGTGAGCATGAAAATATCGGTGAAGATAGCAAGAGAAGCAACATTCCGGCGGTGATTTAAAGATTGAAGACAGTCAGTCAGAGGAGGGGAGTTGATGAGACGAAAAGCTTTTGACTCAACCCTGTTTAGGAGAGCTGTATGAGTGGATCCTCCCCAAACATGTGAGACATACTCCATACATGTGCGGATAAGGCCCCTGTACAGAGCAAGCAACTGGGAGGGAGAAAAGAAATGGACGTAGACGCCACAGGACACCTAACTTCTTAGAAGCTGTTTTAGCAAGAGATGAGATGTGAGATTTCCAGTTCAGATTTTTAGTAAAGGATAGTCCTAGAATGTTCATTGTAGAAGTGGGAGACAGTTGAGTGTCATTGAAGAAGAGGGGATAATTATCTGGTAGGTTTTGACGAGTAGATAGGTGAAGAAATTGGGTTTTTGAGTCATTGAACAAAAGAAGCTAAGTTTGCTTTACCCTAATCAGAAATTATAGAAAGGTCAGAATTTAGGCGCTCAATGGCATTTCTCCGTGAATCATTTAGACTAGTTCCTGTTGAGTTGGACGTCTAATGAACGACGGTGAAAAATGCAGGGTATAATCATAAGCAAAGGAGTGGATAGGGCTTTGAGTTAGAATTAGAAGATCATTAATGAATAATAGAAAGTGACTGATAGGACAGAACCCTGAGGAACACCACTATTGATAGATTTAGGAGAAAAACAATGTCCGTCTACAGTAGCTGCAATAGAATGGTTAGAAAGGAAACTTATGATGAAGGTACAGAGAGAAGAATAGAAACCGAATGAAGGTAGTTTGGAAATTAAAGATTTGTACCAGACTCTATCAAAAGCTTTTGATATGTCAAGGGCAACAGCAAAAGTTTCACCGAAACCCCTAAAGGAGGATGACCAAGATTCAGTTAGGAAAGCTAGAAGATCGCCAGTAGATCGCCCTTTACGGAAACCGTACTGACGATCAGATAGAAGATTGTGAGCAGATAGATGCTTAAGAATCTTCTTATTAAGTATAGATTCAAAAACTTTAGAAAGGCAGGAAGTCAAAGCTATAGGACGGTAGTTTGAAGGATTAAAACGGTCACCCTTCTTAGGAACAGGTTGGATGTGAGCAAACTTCCAGCAAGAAGGAAAGGTGGAAGTAGATAGACAAAGACGGAAAAGTTTGACCAGGCAAGGTGCAAGCACAGAAGTAATTTTTGAGAACAATAGGAGGGACTCCGTCAGGACCGTAAGCCTTCCGAGGATCTAGGCCAGAAAGGGCAAAGGAAACATCATTACGATCGAAGGATCTTAATAACAGGCCTTAATAACGGACCTTCACCTATAACATCACAGGTGTCACTATAAAAATCCAGCCTGCGCCACCAACGGGCGGAGGACAAACCGTCATCAACCTCCAGATTAAAAACAAAATAGCCTACAGGCGCTATAGGCTTCAACGTAAAAAAAAATTTAAAAATAATAAAAAAAAGGCATAGCTATAACATAGTCAGAGGGTGAAGGAGAAGGAGGAATTCATCAAGCACAGTGAAATTTTCAGCAAAAGTTTGATCACAAAGTTCAGCTTTAGAAATAGATGAGACAGTTGTGGAGCCATCTGGGTGAAGCATAGGAGCAATAGTTGAAGAAGAAAAAAATTGTTAAGAGATGTTTTTAGCTAGAGGCCAGAAGTCACGAGAGGAATTTGATTCAGGAAATTTTGACATTTTTTATTAATGAATGAGTTTTTGGTAAGTTGAAGTAAAGATTTGGCATGATTACGAGCAGAAATATAGAGGGCATGAGTTTCAAGAGATGGATGGTTACTGTACCGTCTGTAAGCCGCCTCTCTATCTTGTACAGAGAGCTGGGCACTAAATACATTGAATGTATTTAAATACTAAATACTAAATATATGGGAGAAATGTATTTAAATACTAAATACTAAATACATTTCACGAATATATTTAAATACTAAACACATCAATTGTATTTAAATTAATTTGTAAATACATTTTAAATATACACAAATATTAACATGTCCGAAAAAAATGAATTTCCTTAATTTCCTTAGATTTTGGGTTCCCTTAGAAATTTCCTTTTCAGGCCTAAATTTCCTAAAATTCAGAAATAACCTTGAAAGAGGAAACCCTGGTTCACTACAACATCAAGGTTGCCAGATAGTGGGGCGGGTTTATGGCCAAATGAACTGATAAAAAGTATTTACATTTTTATATTATGAGTATTTAAATACAATGTATTTAAATACTCATAAAAGTATTTAAATACTATATTTAAATAAATGACAACCAATGTATTTATAAATACATTCATAAATACACAAATGTATTTAAATACGTATTTGAATACAAATTATTTAATTAGTGCCTAGCTCTTCTTGTACAGCATGAGAACAAGCAGAGTTAAACCAAAGTTGACGGGCTTTAGGATTAGAGAAAGTGTGTAGAATGTACGCATCCATGTCAGAGACAATGACCTCAGTTATGCGCTCTGCACAAAGAGATGGGTCTCTGACATGCAGGCAATAATCATTGCATTAAAAATCAGTCTTAATTAGGTCCTCCCACTTAGCTGGGTTGAAATGCCAGAAGCACCTCCGTTTAGGTGGGTCCCGAGGCGGCACCGGAGCGATAGGACAGGTTACAGAAATAAGATTGTGATCGGAGGAACCCAACGGAGAGAATAGTTTCACACATTAAGCAGAAGGGTTAGTAGTTAGGAAAAGATCAAGAATGTTGGGCGTGTCTCCAAGGCGGTCAGGAATACGGGTAGGGTGCTGCACCAGCTGCTCTAGGTCTTGGAGGATAGAAAAACTGTAGGCTTGTTCACAAAGTTGGTCAGTGAAAGAAGATGATAGCCAAAGCTGGTGGTGAACATTGAGGTCCCCAAGTAATGACTAATGAATGCTAACTTATGTAAATTTCAAAATGAGTGATTATATTGATGGGAAGTATGAGCAATGTGCATGTTTATAGTCAAGTGTATTGTGTGGCGGGATGATCAGCAGCTGTGTTGATGTCCAGTCCAGTTTGCTGGTTAGAATTGAAATGTTTTGTAAATTGGTTCGTGAATGACTGGTTTACTGCGTGCATCTAGACTTACTGCTTCAATAGCTTTTCAGACTGTGAAAACGCACTTTCATACAAGAACTATAGGCGAATTTTGGTGAAGAAGCCGTAAGAAGCCGGCTTCTTGCAGCTTGCGTTTTCTGTTATGGCGAGGCACTTTTAAGAAGCCGGCTTCTTATGGATTGGCCCAGCTGGTCAATCCGTAAGAAGCCATAAGAAGCGAGAGCCAGGGGCTACATTCAGAGAGGCTAACTTCCGGTCTTCACGACCTAGCGACTTCCAACAGCTGTTTTGGGCAACTTTTGGCATTCTGCGGGCAGATTGATGACGTATTTAAAGACGTTGAGCTGTCAAAACCAGGCAACTGCCTCTAGGCAGTTGTAGAGCACGCAATATACATAAAAATACTCATAAATTGAATATATATGATGTTTTCTGACTCAAGAACTGAACAGGGCAAGTATACAAATGAAGTTAGGCCTTAAACCTATCTCCTACACTCGTGGTGAGTTTATTATGGGGTGATGGGCCGAGTGGTGAACGGCGGCACCTCACCGAGACCCTGACCGAGACCACCTCGCTTCACCAGCCCGGCGGGTAGCTGCCACTAACCGCCACGCATCAGACTGAAGGTATAATGGCTCCCTTTTCCTTAATAAAACCCTAAGCCCTTGTCCATCCAGCCGTGATGGGTATCGGGTGTTAGCCGGGGTTTGTGACCCGCCTCCCGGGGTAGTTGCTTCCCCCAAATGGCAGAAGACCAGTTACGAATAGAGAGATTATCAAGCGGAAAAGATCACCCATAGTGACACCGTAGCGCCACTGCCATATCTCGTACCAGAATCTCCGCGACTTCCGGGTTGTACAAATAGAGGAAGTTAGTTAAGCTAAACACCGTGCCCTTTAACTCTTTCTGAATGTCTGCCCTGGGCAGACATTCAGAGAGAGTTAAAGGGCACGTGTTTAGCTTAACTAACTTCCTCTATTTGTACAACCCGGAAGTCGCGGGGATTCTGGTACGAGATATGGGAGTGGCGCTACGGTGTCACTATGGGCTTCGATAGCTGATTGGCTGAGCGAGTACAATTACGTCACAGCCTCGCCAGCGAATCACATAGTATTTCTCAAAAAGTTTCAGCCAATCACAATGTGGTGCCAGGGTTTTGTGGGTCGTTTCTGGTACCTTTGTTATTGAATGATATTAATTTGGTTAGGATTTTTACATTGATTACAACTGAATTGAGAATTGAAACTTGTCTTATGACTTCACTATTTGATTATAGTATGAACACTTCTCGCTGCGGAGAGTACTGAAATGGGAATGAATTTAAGTGGAAGGGGTAGGAGTTAAGGTTAAGGGGAAGGGGTAGGAGTTAAGGAGTAAGGGGAAGTGCTGCCACCAGCTCAGGCAAGTGGTTTTACTTCCTGGGCACGTTTGAATAGATATATATTAGATTTATCTTGGTAGTCGTGGTTGATACTTAGAATTACACCGAGTAAGGCTGACTCTTTTGGAAGTGTGGGGAAATATTTCCATAACACGCGGAATAATCACCTGGGGTTTTTGCAATAAACACAAGAACTATATTTGAAACATCATCCTATTTATTCACCATGAAACATTATTTCTGTTTGAGATCTTAGACACATATATCAACTCTAATCTGGAACGGGCAAGCTCTACAGAGCATAACCTCCCTCACAGAATCATTCTTAGAACTACCACCTATGTCCGTATCGACTGAGCACTATAGGTATACATGGAATATATATATAGAAGAGAAAATGTGAGAGGAATGGGTTGGTGTGGGGATTCACTGTACCATGTGGCCGGGTTTCTGGAGAGGGATGGAGGAGAGACTCCCGTCGAAGCCTACAGTGAAGTGGAGAGACGACTCTGTTAATACCACTTATAAGGATGGGGCAGGCCTCCTATGCGTTAGTGAAACTGAACAACTGTACCTATATATATATAGAAATATAGATAGATATAATATAACAAGGAAGGGGGGAAATAGGAGCGAGGTGCCGAAGTCTTACCTACAGTGAAGTGGAGAGACGACTGGCTCCCTCGGGGTGACTAAGGCAAGGTTGGGCTTAGCGGGAAAAAGGGGAATGTTCGGATTCTATGAACTTGGCCTCTCCTGAAGGGATTATCAGATCATGAATGACTAATTAACTAATGCAACAAGTATACATATGAAATGGCTGCCTATTATACAGTTCCTTAACTTTGATATAGAAGAATTTAATATTTTTACACTAATATCCGGGGAAAGTGTTATTTCCTTTCGTTCAAGCCCACGAACGCGTTTTTTAGAGCGACGAGGTATGGGAGTCTGAATAGAAATTTGGTAGACTTTCAATTTAGCGAATAACTCGACTAACCCATCCATGTATGAACGTGATCTTTCACTATGGTGACTATTCTGAAGGACATTAAGAATCTAGGAGTGTTTCCTTGATCTGATAGGAGGGTGAGGGGAGAATAACTCTTGACAACCCATCATGTATGAACGTGATCTTCAACTATGGTGACTTTCGAAGGGCATTTTAGAAACTAGAGTTCCTGACTCGATAGGATGTGAGGGGAGGATGAAAAGGATTTGAATCACTAGTATATCAATGATCGCGAAATAAGTGTCCGACGAAATGTTGAACTCTACCGGAGTATGGGGGAGGTTAGTGAGGGAAGGAAGGACATAGAATGGAGATAGGAAGAAAGAAGATAATTTCCGAGAAACGAAAAGATTGAATTGCTTACGGACTAACCGGGAAATGCATTGTAGATTCCCATCCCATCTCTCCGAAAAACGGGGATTACACACGTCTATTCTGCCGGGAAAATTAAATTCTTCAATATCAATAACTCTACCGGATCTTTGTTTCCTTTCTAAAGTGTGTCAAGAGGAGGTGTGTGTATGGTACGAATTTAGAGTGAATTATGGAAGATTCTCTATTCTTTGAAAACGCGTGTCTGCTTGTTTTAGATTACGAATATCCATGAAGGAAATATCCCATCGACCTCTGACCTGGGTAGTAACGTGGTCGTCAAAATCTGACTCAGTACTTTTCTCGGCGGAAGGTCGTCCAGGGGCGCACACCGGCTACCCTCTGTAGATAACGATAGCCTACGATCCTGGCGGCATTTGGAAGGGCTCTAAACACACCCTCTTAGCGTCCTAACCGACTGTAGTTATACGGGCCAAATTACTAGACGCTGTTTCGGCGTCATCTAGCTCCTTCTGTAGACGAAGCCTACTCCTCTCTTAGTGCCACTCTAACTCAATCACCGTCTGCGTCCTAAGCTCCTGTATTTCGGGAAATACTATACTCTCGCTGTCCTCTCTCTCCTCTCTTCTCTCTCTCTCTCTCTTCTCTCTCTCTCTCTCTCTCTCTCTCTTTCGTCTCTCTCCTCCTCTCTCTCTCTCTCTCTCTTCTCTCTCTCTCTCTCTCTCCTCTCCTCTCTCTCTCTCTCTCTCTCCTTCCTCTCTCTCTCTCTTCTCTCTCTCTCTCTCTCTCTTCCTCTCTCTCTCTCTCTCTCCTCTCTCTCTTCTCTCTCTCTCTCTCTCTCTCTCTCTCTCTCTCTCCTCTCTCCTCTCTCTCTCTTCTCTCTCTCTCTCTCTCCTCTCTCTCTCTCTCTCTCTCCTCTCTCCTCTCTCTCTCTCTCTCCCTCTCCTCCTCTCCCTTCTCTCTCTCTTCTCTCTTTCCTTCTCTCTCTCTCTCTCTCTCTCTCTCTCTCTCTCTCTCTTCTCTCTCTCTCTCTCTCTCTCTCTCTCTCTCCCTCCTCTCCTCTCTCTCTCTCCTCTCTCTCTCTCTCTCTCTCTCTCTCTCTCTCTCTCTCTCCTCTCTCTCTTCTCTCTCCTCTCTCTCTCTCTTCTCTCCCTCTCTCTCTCTCTCTCTCTCACTCCTTTTTTTTCTTCTATTATTTCTTCTCCCTCCTCTTCCTTCCCCCTTTTCATCCTCCACACACATATCATAGCCAGTATGTGATATTATCGTGAATAACGACACTTTTTTTTCTGGTGTGTTTTGATATGTTTAGAATTAATCTGCTAACCGTTTCTGTCGCAAATCATATCTATTCCGCCCAGCCCATCCCTATATATATAGTATATATATAGCCCACACCTATATATATATATATATAGTGTATTATACAGCCTAATATACTATATACAGTCTAAAATATATAATATATAACCAATAATATAACCATTGTTGTTATGGTGACGGAGAAAATTGCGGGCTAAGACGACCCCAACCCTGCCTTAGTTTACACTCGCTGCACTGTCTTAGGCGGAGCGAACTTTGCTTCCGAAAATGTCCACCTAGCGCTAAGATGGTCTTAGTCCCCTAAGATGGTCTTAGTAGTGTTCCAAAATGCCGCCCCTGAAATATCCGCCACACCTCAAGCTGGTCGACTGTGAACTGAGTAGCAGTACTACTATCTCGAATTAAAATACTCCTCCCACTGAACCAGGCTGAGCCCGTGAAAAATAGACACTCCGAATTCTAGAAATGAGAAATCTCCTAGACCAAATTGTTTCATCTAGTCTGACCTACACTACCCTTGACTCAGTAATTTACATTTAACACTTTTCGCTTAATCTTCACCTGAATACACCGCAAGTCGGGTTGACTGTAACTTGAATTAAAATACCTTGAAGACTCACCGAACCAGACTGAGTCTGTTAATGAAATTCAATGAGAGACTGGTATCCCAATCGACCTCTTACCTGGATATATTAAGAACATACTGACCCTCAATTTGTTTTCAATCCTGGTCAATGTTTTACATTTAACACTTTTCGATTTGATTTCCCCACGAGTAATAAGCGGGTGACGCTACAACTACCCTAAACAGAGTAGGTATTAACCTTTCAAGTTCATAAAATAAATTAACAATGTTCATGTTCAAAATAATTCTTCCTTGATTTTCTAATTTAACACTATTGGATACCGAACTTTTCCATCTTGTTGTTGATGGATGGCATCATGGGTCTTGTTGACGACCTGTACTTCTTGATGGCCTTCAGCTCTTCAAAACGTTTCAGGAATTGCTGTAGGTTCTTGGAAACTAAGAGTGTGCCCATTCCTGAGCCGGTGTCGCTGCATCCTCTGTCTCCGTAGCTGTTTGGGTCACCGCTGTTGTTCTGCTGGTTGTTGTAGGACACGGCGGCGGCGGACAGGCAGTTCAGACGCCCCTTGCTACCCTGCAGGCAATTATGTACAGGCTCTTGGCGCCTGTGTTGTCAGCGCAGCTCATGTCGGTGACGGGTAGACCGAGGGAGATCCAGGACTTCCCTCCCGACGAGGCTTCACGTCCTCTCTTTGACATGGTGTTGGTTGCGAGGCGTGTGGGTGGTGTGGCGGCTAGGCGCGGCGGCTGCAGCGGCTAGGAAAGGCGGCTACGGCGGTGAAGGGCGGCTAGCTGAGGCGAGCGTGGCGGCTAGGCGCGCGGCATGCGGCCTGGCTGAGATAGCTGGGATGGCTGTGATGGTGGTGGGCTGTGGCGGCTAGGCGCGCGGCATGCTGTGGCTGAGGTGGCTGTGATGGCTTGCTTCTTACAGCTCACTGCCACATGGTCATGGTTCATGTGTGTAGGGTGTTTGGTTTATAGGGGGAAAGATCTAATGAGCCTACTATAATGATCGATTACTGTATGAAAATTTACCGAAATTTGACTTTATCTTGCTATTTTCCCAAGGTGATATTCTGTTGTTATTTGTAGGAAATAATAACCCACCGCTTTAGTCACCAGTGTGGTGCCAGGGTTTTGTGGGTCGTTTCTGGTACCTTTGTTATTGAATGATATTAATTTGGTTAGGATTTTTACATTGATTACAACTGAATTGAGAATTGAAACTTGTCTTATGACTTCACTATTTGATTATAGTATGAACACTTCTCGCTGCGGAGAGTACTGAAATGGGAATGAATTTAAGTGGAAGGGGTAGGAGTTAAGGTTAAGGGGAAGGGGTAGGAGTTAAGGAGTAAGGGGAAGTGCTGCCACCAGTTCAGGCAAGTGGTTTTACTTCCTGGGCACGTTTGAATAGATATATATTAGATTTATCTTGGTAGTCGTGGTTGATACTTAGAATTACACCGAGTAAGGCTGACTCTTTTGGAAGTGTGGGGAAATATTTCCATAACACGCGGAATAATCACCTGGGGTTTTTGCAATAAACACAAGAACTATATTTGAAACATCATCCTATTTATTCACCATGAAACATTATTTCTGTTTGAGATCTTAGACACATATATCAACTCTAATCTGGAACGGGCAAGCTCTACAGAGCATAACCTCCCTCACAGAATCATTCTAAGAACTACCACCTATGTCCGTATCGACTGAGCACTATAGGTATACATGGAATATATATATATAGAAGAGAAAATGTGAGAGGAATGGGTTGGTGTGGGGATTCACTGTACCATGTGGCCGGGTTTCTGGAGAGGGATGGAGGAGAGACTCCCGTCGAAGCCTACAGTGAAGTGGAGAGACGACTCTGTTAATACCACTTATAAGGATGGGGCAGGCCTCCTATGCGTTAGTGAAACTGAACAACTGTACCTATATATATATAGAAATATAGATAGATATAATATAACAAGAAAGGGGGGAAATAGGAGCGAGGTGCCGAGGTCTTACCTACAGTGAAGTGGAGAGACGACTGGCTCCCTCGGGGTGACTAAGGCAAGGTTGGGCTTAGCGGGAAAAAGGGGAATGTTCGGATTCTATGAACTTGGCCTCTCCTGAAGGGATTATCAGATCATGAATGACTAATTAACTAATGCAACAAGTATACATATGAAATGGCTGCCTATTATACAGTTCCTTAACTTTGATATAGAAGAATTTAATATTTTTACACTAATATCCGGGGAAAGTGTTATTTCCTTTCGTTCAAGCCCACGAACGCGTTTTTTAGAGCGACGAGGTATGGGAGTCTGAATAGAAATTTGGTAGACTTTCAATTTAGCGAATAACTCGACTAACCCATCCATGTATGAACGTGATCTTTCACTATGGTGACTATTCTGAAGGACATTAAGAATCTAGGAGTGTTCCTTGATCTGATAGGAAGGTGAGGGGAGGATGAAAAGCTTTGAATCCACTAGTTATCAATGATCGCGAAATAAGTGTCCCACGAATTTTGACTCGTACTCGGAGTGTATGGGGGGAGGGAGTGAGGGAAGGAAGGAAGATAGAAATGGGAGATAGGAAGAAAGAAGATAAATTTCACGAGAAACGAAAAGATTGAATTGCTTACGGACATGACCCGGGAATTGTATGATAGGAATTCCCATCCTATCTCTTCCGAATAACGGGCATTACAACAAGGCTTCCACGCTCTCAGCTGTGTTTATAAACAAATTCATCATCCACACCAAAATGCTCCACCCTTCTTCCTCCTCCTCCTCCTCCTCCACCTCCTAGCAGGACCTAGCTTCTCCTTCTCCTCCTCCTCTTCCTCCTCCTAACCTTTTCTTATAGCAGTTGGTAGTAGTTGTAGTAGTAGCAGCAGTAATACGCCGTGTTTTTATCGTCCAAGCACCGTCTTGGATTACGAAGACCACTCCAATAACACTTGCTGAGATGTGTATTATATACTGCTTTGTGATATTGTTTGCAATGTTTTAGACTGATTATTATTTCGGCCCCTACCAAGCTTGTTGTGTTGTCGCAGAAACCAATCCATTTTCAATTGCGAGAAAAAACGGTCTTCGTACCAAGACGATGCTTGGACGACAAAAACACGGCTATAGTAGTAGTAGCAGCAGTAATAGTAGTGGTAGTAGTAGTAGTAGTAGTAGTAGTAGTGGTGATGAAGGAGGAGGAATTAGGTAGAGGAAGAAGGGAAGAATAAAGGGTAAGAGGAAGGATGAGGAGGAAAAACACGGCTATAGTAGTAGTAGCAGCAGTAATAGTAGTGGTGGTAGTAGTAGTAGTAGTAGTAGTAGTAGTAGTGGTGATGAAGGAGGAGGAATTAGGTAGAGGAAGAAGGGAAGAATAAAGGAAGGAAGGAAGGATGAGGAGGAAAATACCTTGTCTGTCGCGGAGCCGTGTGGTGAGTCATGGTCAGATGGCACCGTTCGCCACTCGGCTCATCACCTCATAACAAACTCATCACGAGCGGATGGCATTGTAATATGGCCTAATTTGATTTGTATACTTGCCCTGTTCAGTTCTTGAGTCAGAAGACATCATATATACTCAATTTATGAGTATTTTTATGTATATTGCGTGCTCTACAACTGCCTGGAGGCAGTTGTCTGATTTTGACAGCTCAACGTCTTTAAGTACGTCATCAATGTGCCCGCAGAATGCCAAAAGTTGCCCAAAACAGCTGTTGGAAGTCGCTAGGTCGTGAAGACCGGAAGTAAGCCTCTCTGAATGTAGCCCCAGGGCTCGCTTACCACGGCTTCTTACGGCTTGTTGCCGTGACGTCAGAGATAACAACAAATATGGCGGGACGGGCAGAGATTCTGAGACAGTGAGTATCGTCGTAGAAATACTGTAATTACAGATAACAGAACACAAGTAAACACATAGATGTACATTCAGAAGCATGGACATACCTTAAGACCACGAACAAGAATATACAAGGTTAATGACACGACAGGAAAACTTTAAAACTGGTGAAAGAATGATCATGTCTTATCAGCCGGACAATAGTCCCTAGCTGCGACAGCAAAGTTTTTGCTGAATTTCGCTGATGATATGGCACAAATTAGCATGATTTGTACATTTAGTAGCACGAGCTTAACTTTCGGACCACACTAATAGAGCTAAAATGGAATGACATGGTGATAGGAGAACGTCGTCTGGTGAAATAACTTTCTCGAGTCTTTTAACATTAACACAAGACGTTGTTTTTCTAATTTTACTAATTATGCTATCAAAAGCAGACCGGAAACATTTTCGCTTATTCATTATGCTCCAATTTTGGTTCTTAGAGATCTCTCACACTTGTTGAGAACGTGAAAATATTGGAACTCTCGCCGACGGGGACGAGAGTACCATAACCTTCACCATTATCCGAATTCCACCATAAAACATTGCAAGATATCTTAAGTATGCATGACATTACTGTTGACGGACATGAACAATATTAATGTGTAGGTAGAGGTGCTGATAGGTATTGTGGAAATGACTAGCATTGCGTTGAGGGAAAATCTTAAGAACAAGGGCTCCACGGTAAGCTGACCCAAATGTTGGCTCTATGTGTTATACTTACTGTCCTTAACACATCTGTTTAGATTTTAATGAGTGCCGATCCTTACTTTGCCTACATGGCCGATATTAAATTTCAGGTTTTTGAGAAAAACAAAGTCCAGTAGGGTTAGGTTAGGTCAGGTCAGGTCAGGTCAGGTTAGGTTAGGTTAGTGCCAGCCCGATGGACTCGAGGGGGGGTGCTAGGTTAGGTCTGTAGAGTTTTGTCATCTTTAGAATAAAGGCTCAACCTCCTATCTTCTTCTTCTTATAGACAAGCTTGGGGACATGGTGGAAACCGAAGTTTTTGGGTGGGGGAGCACACATATAAGGGAAATATGGCCCCGATAAAGTCTATGAACTAGGGAAATTTCCCTAGTTTATGGATTTTTTTGTGGGGGCCATATTTCCCTTATATGTGTGCTCCCCCACCCAAAAACCCCGGTTTCCACCATGTCCCCAAGCTTGTTGGCTATAAGAAGAAGAAGATAGGGGGTGGAGCCCTTGTTCTTAAGATTTACCATATATATATATATATATATATATATATAATATATATATATATATATATATATATATATATATTATATATATATGGTTAATATTATATTTTATATATGAAGGTATTTATATGGCTATATTTATATGGTTGTACTTGATTTTTATGTTGACATATAATTAATGGTGTAAATGATGTACAGTAAACCCTCGCTTTGACGAACAAATTGGGGGAAGGATGCGAGGTTATAATTATCCGAGTGATCCAAACTTTCGCATATAACAAATTGTGGTCGTTATATGAGGTGAAAGTTCCCTATTTCCGACTAATTCCGTGTATCGTGAACTTTGTCTGTTACATCTGACGAAAGTTTGTATACTTACATACATGCAGCCATCACAAATACTACACGAATACAGGGCAATTAAAAACAATCAGAACCGTACAACGCATATACTGAACTTATTCGGTAAAAGCACGCATATAGCATATACCGGACTGGCAGAAAAAGTGTTGAAGCCGATATTTGTTATCTAAAGGTCTGTAAAAGCGAGGGTTCAGTGTATACATTAAACTTTGAAAAAGTACTACAGGAGCATCAGTGTATATACCTAATACGTTCGGTTTGGTGACATTAAGTAGGATTAGGTTATGGGTTAAGAGTGTTTCTGCATATAGGAAATAAAAAATTATGAAACTAGTTATGAGAAATTGTATTTGTTGAATATGAATGTTAATCGTATTTACTGGCTACTTTGGTTGCAATTATCTGACCAATCAGTATTACACTGGCCCTTTGTGCATTAAAATCTGAGGTTTAAATATATTTTTTATTATAGTGTATAGTTGGATTATTTGCTTATGTTATTAATTTTTTACTTGTCCTTATAAAACTTCTATATAGGTACACATCAACAACATACTTTTTATATTATTTGCATTTCCTTGTATATTTAGCCTGTTTATCTATAAAGGTGGCAAATATCGGTAAAATTTTGGATGAAACTATGAACATGACTATTGTCATGTATGAACAAACACTCATAATGCTGTCTGTCTCTATTTCCTTTCATGGCAAGGGTTTAATCTGCAAAAGTAACACAGTCTCTGGCGAGGCACGAAAGCGAGAGAGAAGCCGTAAGAAGCCGGCTTCTTACGGCTTCTCTCACCAAAATTCGCCTTAAGTCTATGAACACAAACAAATATACAAGTGTGGTATATAGCTACATGTGATATATTTTTTGGTTCGATACCATTTATCCAACATTTTTCTTTTTACTTAGTTGAGATGGAATCAATGTAATATTTTGTTATTTAGGGCTAGCCTACTACTTTTTTTCATGACTGAAGTTTGCAAGATAGGGCCAGTAGGCGTCTGTCCCGGGCTGGTTTAGGGTAGACCCAACCCGCCCCTGCTCGCAACCCCACTAGTGTATGCATAGCTTCTTTAACCTTTTCACGCACGAAAAGTTTAATAAGTTTTTCCGTCCACTGCGACATCAGTCTGGGGCTCTCTAATTAGGGGCCCCGCGTAATGCCCTGACTCTGCGGCGAATGTTTTGGTTATGTTATCAATTTCAACCACGATTATTTTTTTTTCCTGGCATTATTATATATCGTTGGTTTCGCAAGAGATTATTCTGCCTAATGAAAGACAAAAATAACAAGAAATGCAAGTAAATAGCGGAGTTTAACGACTTTGAAAAAACATGGAGTAAAGAGAAATAAGAAATAATTACGTTCACCACTTCGTAGCTCGATACTTCCTGAGTCAATTTTTTATTGTTTATATGCCAATAAAAGCAGACTTTTATGAGGATTCCAAAGCTACCATTAGAATTTTCATATGGCCAGTAGTTCTTGAGAAAATGGAGGAAAATTGAAACACATGTTGGAAGACGGATTAGGCTACAAGTATGGCTTACCCGGCTCGGGACACGTTTTAAAGGGACGGGCAGTCCGCGCT
This sequence comes from Chionoecetes opilio, assembly GCA_016584305.1. Taxonomy (NCBI): domain Eukaryota; kingdom Metazoa; phylum Arthropoda; class Malacostraca; order Decapoda; family Majidae; genus Chionoecetes; species Chionoecetes opilio. The sequence continues at coordinate 229,091 of JACEEZ010023398.1, read as the reverse complement.
GACAGACTGCCTGCTGAGAGTGAGCTGCGACACGGGCCCTTAATTAATTATCACTTCAAATCCACTCACACGAGAGAGTTGACAATTAGTTTATTTTATAGGCCTAGCTTGGATCTTTTACGCAGTAAATTTTGACGCGATTCTGATAAATACTTTATTTTTGGCGAATTTTTAAATGTTTTTTGACGCAGTTCGCGTTAAAAGCTCAGATGTAGACGGGCCCGTTTTGACGCGATCGCGTCACCGTGCGTGAAAGGGTTAATATCTCATGCATTCTCAGATTGCTGCATTTCACCCTCTATACCACTCTTTCTTTACTCTCACCATTAGTTGTGGCTGCACCACACTCATTTTACCACCTTCATAATGTAGCCTATTCCTTCTTTCTTGCCACACAAGTCACTTTGCATGGTACAGTAGCACAAACCTCAGCATCACACATGGGACAGCTGCCACACAGTAATGTAACAGCTGTACAGAGTTATGCTCCTTCACCTCTACTTTCATCGCTGTGATGCGGGAGGGGTTCTTCTTGCTTCTTACTTGCTTTCTTCTCTTTACTCTTGCTTGCTGTTGAGATATTCTGAGGGGGATTCTTGAAGGGGCAGTCTTGGTCAAAGGGGGGGGGGGGGGGGGGGGGGGGGTTAAGCCCTGTTTGACAGAGACTTGCATGTGGCCGTGTCATGGAGCCAGGTGATGTTTCTATGGGGGTAATGGCTGGACCCGACAGAGGCTTCACATTGCCCTGGGCCACTGTTATAGCGCATTTTCGTGACGTTCACCGCCCTGGTTCAGTCCAGTCCGGACCGGGTCAGGGTGGACTGATGGTCGCGAAAATACATCGAGACTGGCCCCGTCCCATTCGTCGTTCCTATTGGCTGGGGGGATCGAGTGGGCGGTACTGAACTGAACTGTGGAGGGCGGCAGGCGTCCATCTTGTCAATATCCTTTTAACCTGTGCTGAAGACTTTACAACTACCACGCCTGTGATACTTTAGTCTTATGGTCAGCCATCATGGTGTTTCATGTCTTATCAGCAGCACGAGAAGCTCCTGGTCGCCTTCCCCGCTGACTGTAGTGCGCATGCGCCAGTTCTCCCCACACTGGTCCAAGGTGGTCCTGGTATGTGGGTCGGACCGTACTGGACTGGGCTAGCCCGTTCTACACTGCCTCGCAAAAACAGTGACCGCCCGGGACTAGCCCAGTCCAGACCGGGCCAGAGCGGTCGCGAAAATACGCTTTTACCTTCTGAAATCCCGTCAGTATGTCCTTCCAACAGACATACGACTCAGGCTGGTAATCATAATTCGGAAATAAATAATTTCCTTTTTCCTTGGCCGGCGAGGACTCGAACCTTCGCTATCACCAGATTTGCACCCACTTGGCGCCTTAACCGACTAGGCCAAGAGATATATACCACTTGGCTAAGTGGTTCAGGTGATATTTATGCATTACATCGCCACCCACACTTTGTTCCAGCAGAAGGGAAGGCAGCCATTAGGAGGGCAACCGACACAATATTTCAGGAAAACAAAACTCTTTCAATGTAATGTATAAAAACATATATTTCTGTTGAAGGGATGGGATAATGGGGTTATATATATACAGCAAAGTCTTCTTAACATTGAATATGAAAGCCCAAATAAACACTTCTATTACGGTGATTTATACTAGCAAACTTTATTTAATTTATAACTTAACTATCAATACAAGTGTTATGGTCGACCATTACTTTGTTGTCAGTCCTGATCCTGTTCTCTACACCTGGTTGGCCGAATACACACCTCAGCACTCTGATGACCTTGAGATCTAAGAACCACTTGCTGGGTTTAAAGAACCATTTCCTTAAGACTAGATACAGGAAAGTCACCTCCGCCCCAACAACCAGTGTTTCAGGCTACTTACCTCTTAACTTATTGATCTAGTGTAAAGGTACAATTCTACAACACACAAACATATGCCCGTCTCCCGCCAGCCTGGAGGGAGGGAGGCACACGCACAGACAAACGCCAAGAAAGTCAATGAGACAAGACGTACGCGTGTATTCGATCAATATCCATAAATTTACCTCCCACTTGGCATGATAGGAATCCAAGGGACAGCAAAGGATGCCTCTGTCAAGGGCAGTCATGCAAACGGTACAAAGATGCCACGGCAGCTGTCTGGGTTGATCAGCTGCTGTCACGATGAACAACGGATGGCAAGCTTACCATTACCCTCATCACCGCCTCGCCCCGTCAAGTGTTGCACGGCCACTGTCTAAGCAGGACTGCCTTGGCCCAAGTCTCACTGACACGAGAACTCTTGTTTAGTCTGGCAAGGCTGCCGCCATGCAAGACAATACAGGTGAAGGCATGCCGCTACACTGCTACATGGGATGTACTAGAAAAGTAAAGATGGGGGCATACGCTATGCTGCGCGTGGCCTCGGTGCTCATCTCCGTGGCATTAGCCCTTGAGCCTGTGGTGGGTGACAACCCGTTACCCCGGGACACAGGGCTAGTGTGACATCCGGGTTACCGCAGTTACCTTCCCCGGTTTCCCCAGGTACCCATTTATCAACCATCCCCGAAAGGAAGGATGAACAGCTGGTTGGGCTGCACGCCAACTGCCCTGGCCGGGAATCGAACCAGGGCCCGCAGATTGGTAGCCAGGGGCGCCAACCACCACACCACGGAGGCGCACAGTAATGGATATACTGATATGCTTAAAAGTATAAAATGGCATAAACTATCATAATATTAATATTATAATGGTTCTCAATTGGTGAAGACCCTCAAGCCTCCCTCCCCTGGTGCATGCTTGACACTGAGTGAGGGAAGTTCTCAGGAAACACAGTAGTGATGCACAGGACCTGCCACTCCATAGTACCACCACCACCACCACCACCTCTTGGACATGTATGCTGCACTAAGACCTGCCCACCACAAGGCTGATGAGTGCCACCTTAGCTTGACACCCATCCTACCACGGCCTCTACAAAGCGTGCCACACGGCTACAACTATGGATCCCGGTCACCAGCCGTACAATGAGAACACACAAGAATGCATGACAGTCACCGCCTCGGCCTTATATCCCGCCGCTAAGATGAGGAGACAGGACAGTGCATACAAGCGAGAGGAGGCAGAAAACAAAGTGACTGAAATACTCAATAATTGGCAATCACTAAAGCACTGATATCACTTGTTTATAAGAACATAAGAAAATAAGGAAGCTACAAGAGATCGCGAGACCTACACGTGGTAGTTCCTGTAAATATTAAAAGTAGTCTTACATTTTTTAAATACAGATACAAGGACAGAAAAATTAAAGTAAACATAGAGACATTAGAGAGAAAGGCAAATTCTGACTGCCGCACTATGTGACAGCCACACTGATCCTGACCTCACGTACTTTACTGATAGAGCAAAAGAGGTGTTCTTCAGGCCTTCATAATTGAGGAACAACACTGAAGCATGGACATTCTGAACAGAGACGCTTACTGCCCGACCTTCTCTCATAGTAAGAGGTCCGGCGGTAAAGAGGTAAGAGGGTGGCGGCGCTCCCAGCAAGTCTACATTATTGCACTTCATGACATCACCATCACAGTGGAGGTTCCCCAACAACAAGGTCCAAGGGAAAGACCAGCTTCAGCGTATTAAACAAGTTGCAGGCTGAGATTGTTGTTCATGAAATTTGTCAAAAATCTCAGAAGAATCACGGAATTTGATGACGCAAAACATAACTTTAACTAAATATCGTTCAAAACACTTTAATATTCTTACCCAAAGCCATCTAATGCATAAGTGATAGCATGGTGGTGCCTCTTAATCCCTCTGTAAGCTTGACACACTGTCGGCACCCTCACACACGCCAGTCACTGTAGTAGTAACTATTGCACACATCCAAGCATTAGCATGAAGTGAAGCTAAAAATGTTACTAAGAATACGACTGAATACATCACTACAGATGTTACCGTTAGTACATGATTCTCCCGTGGCAGTATTAACGTACACACACCCACACACGCGATAAGGTTACAATGTTCTACAAAGCCGACAACAGCGCACATATTTGTTCCGCTGAATGCAACACACAATTCAGTAATCCAGTGATCAAAATCCAGTGTGAAGAACTTGTTCCTCAAAACACGCACTCAGGATGCGATAGGATGGTAAGGCGGGAGACAGTTAATGATGGATGGCTAAGCTGGCAAGTAATAAATCTTACTACAGTAGAAACCCATTATTCTGAAAACCATCGGACCCGCACCGATTTGGATCAGCAGACTTTTCAGACAATCGGATATCAGTGGTTTTATATTTTTCTGTTTTGCCTTTTCTCTTCCCATTTCTTTCACAATTTCAACAATTTTTTCACTGTTTCGTTAAGAGAGGAAGCAAAGACCTCCAGCCGCTGTGAGACTTACTGATTGGGCGCACCAAAGAACACACCAACAATTGTGAATGAATTCTCACGTTTTCTTAAATTAAAGATACATATTTCAGTTTTTCCATTTATGAATACCTGTCATCCAGAATTCTGACTTTCAATTATTATAGTTTTTTTTCTGGTTTCCTACACTCAAGTTTACAGACTTTCTAAGGAATCATAATTTTCTGCAGATTTTTCTCTCATAATTTCTTGCCTTGAATAATTCAGATTACTGGGGTTAAAGACCAGTTGGATTCAGAGTAACAGATTTTTACTGTATAAAAGCTTGCCTATAACACATACTTTTAGTATAACTCAGTATGATTTTAACCCCTTGAGGCCCAGAACGTAATTTCCATTGAATTTGGGTGCCATTAGACGATTTTTAGTGACTATAAGCAATATTTTATAGATATGACCTGTTTAGTATCCTTGTCGACTAACTAATTTGGTATATTCAGTTACTTTTCGTTATTTTATGGCTCGAAAACATACAATTTTCTATAGAAAGGGAAAAATCTGGGCGTGAAGGGGTTATGCTCACTAGATGAGATGGAAAACCACTTGATAAATAAATACATAAGAAAAGATTCCTCATTCTATCCATGTTGGTTGTGAGGTGACGAAGAAAGCAATGGAGGGAGGGAGAGTAGCATGAGTGTGCGGCAGTGCCTGACATTACAAAGGGCTTGAGGCCGCAACACTTACTAACACTACAACAAGGCTACTGTACACACAAGGGCTGCTTTATGCCACACCAGTAACAGTCGCCCAGCTAAACAAGATGGTTCTGTGATGCCCTTTCCCTATAACAACTATACAGTGCTTGTCTAGTATCTATGTAACAATTCCTAGTACAGCGGGTGCAAAGCATTACTACTTCAATGTCTTCATGGTGAAAATGCCCAAATCTTACATCCTCTCAACACATTTTCTCTGAAGCAATTTGATACAGCAGCAATCAACAAAACCGTCATATACTAAGTACAAAAATTCATCCGAGTTTCTTCCCCATAAAAGGAGATGCAACTGTAATAATAATACAAAACAATTCTAAATCACTTGGTAACTAGTAGAAAAATGTTATCGGACAATTTTCTTCCAAGGTAATAAAATAGCTCTGGAATTATAACTTGCAGACAGAGTTAATTATGGTACTTGCAGGAGGCCCGGCAGATGTCTTCACTATGGTTACAGGGAGTTTCGTACACAAGTTGTTTCGTACCCAGGTTTTATTAGTTGTTTTGTACACTGATTTTGAGTTTTTTCGTACATACCTGGTGTCGTTTCATAACTCTAGTAGTCAACTTCAACTATAAGCTGAGTGTACGAAACAACTATGGTTTCATATAGACTATGAAACAACTTTTTGGTGTACGAAACAACTTGTGTACGAACTGACTGCACCCCCTTCACTATATACGGAACAGACCGCCGCCTCGCTATGTGATACTCCTCAAACCTATAGTCAATTTTTTTTAACAAGGTGAAAAATCCTGCCCCCTTGCTGCTTACTGACTGATATTTGATGCCAGAAGGGAATACTATGCTTCTTCTAGCTGTATTTTTCTTCTAGCTATAGTTCACCTGTATTTGATCATAGTTAACCATAGTATCAGGTAAACATAGGCATCATTTTAAGCATGAGACCTTACGATAGAATGGAATTTTCGCCTCGTTAAAAAAATGAGACTATCGCGCTCACAGGGGTGGGGGATACAACACTCCCCTGCCTCCCCCTGCATTACTACACACACTAGCCTACCCACACCTTCCTCAGACAACTTAAGAACATAAGAAAATAAGGAACCTATAAGAAGCCGTGAGACCTATACGTGGTGGTTCCTGTTGTGGGGAAATTTGTGGGAAAACTTATGGGGAAACTTGTGAGGAAAATTAAGCTTATATTACACAATGTTGTAATGGGTCCAGTGAGTGATGGAAGGAGGGTCACTAAGGGTCACTACTACCTCTGCCCTGTGTTGCCCTGACGCCCGGTAGCCCTGCATACACTGTCTTCTTTAACCCCTTCAGACCCAGAGAGTAATTTCTATTGTAATTTGGGTACCATTAGACGATTTTTAGTGAATATAAGCAATGATTTATAGATATGACCTGTTTAGTATCCTTGTTGACTAACTAATTTGGTATATTCAGTTACTTTTCGTAATATTATGGCTAACAACGGACGATTTTATATAGCCAAGGAAAGATCTGGGCGTGAAGGGGTTAAAGCCAGCCTCTAAAAGCCCAACACAGAGCCGGTCACAATTATGGTCCCTAACCTTGATCCTAAAGATGCTGATTGTGTGTAGATACTGACAGGTGTGAAAACAGGTGAGGAAGGAGACACGGCTGGGAAGCAAGTATTTTATTCCTGACTAGTTAACCTTTACTGGGCTTCTTCAGAGGAATAATCACAGTAAAGGCGAAACTATCATGGATAAAGTACTCGCTTCCCAGCCCGTGTCTGCTTCATCACCCGTTAATGTTGGGTTTGTTGACATATCAGACTTCTATCGATACACCGCTGTTACTCATACCAAGTGGCGGGGATGGTTTGGAAGGCAATCAACAGATATTCGATATGTAACGAAATATATTCCTGCTAAGCTTCCTAAACGTTTTGCTGAAAAAAATTACAAGTACGTACAAGTTTATCCGTCCGTCCGCTTTAACAGTAAGACGTGAGGCGTTTTTAATCCCATGGATCTATCTTGCCGAAAAGACTAACTAACAGAGAGAGAAGAGACGGTGCCAATTTACTATATATTTCAAAATGGAAAATAAGATCAATACAAAAACTACGGCGATCCAGATAAATGCAATGCAAGACTATGGTGAGCAGTGGTGGGCCATTACTCTGCCGGGCCACACTTGGTCTCGGCGGAAAGGACCAACTCTCACAAGGCTGCCGAGGCTCCTGGAGTGAGGAGGAAATGCTCACAGAGAACAACTGTCTCCGCATCAAGTCATCAACAAATACAGAAATATGAAACTTTAGGGGAATACGAAAGACCTAATGATGAGGGTATTTAGTTCAACACTTCAAAAAGTTGCATGGAGACTGGATTTCAGAGCTCAGGCTTATGCAATACCTTAAGATTAATGACTGAAATTTAGTCACGCAGCTGTACTGGATCTTAACTCTTGTTTTCCTTATCATGTAAAAAATTTCATCCAGCCACACAAATCACAGGGGTTGGCAGAAGAGAGGAAAGAAAACCCAACTTAGCCTTAAAACCCGACCCCTCTTGCCTCTCACTGCGGCGCCCGGCAGCCACACTCTTCCTGGAGGGCCCACAGGGTGCCTCAGCCATGCCCCAGCCAGGCAGGGCAGGGCAGGGTGGAGGGGCAAGGTCCATTATCCAAACACCTCCTGTGATGCGTACACCATGTAGAGGAAGCCATCCTCGTGGTGGTGGTGCTCGTACACCTGCGGGACCAAGGTGGTGATGAGTGGTGGTGTTATATTTACCTAGTTGTGATATTCGGGAAATGAGTTACACTGGTGGGGTCCCGTCTCCTAGTCTCAATGGGTCAATCTTAGCTTTAAAAACACGAATACTTTTGGCATCTATAGTTTCACTGTGCAGGCTATTCCACCTATCAATGCACCGATAGGGAAAGCCGATAGGGAATTGTGTCACCCAGACTTGTGGAAAGATTAATGTTATCCATTGTACTGAACTGTCTTCCCACCTTGAATATTTAAGATTTTAATCAATATATTTGCCCCTCGTTCACCTCAATGTAAGAGAGTGTTACAATAATGGTAATATTAACTTTGGTACAAGTGACAATAGGATTTAAGATTTAATTTAAGATTTTAATCAATAAACTTGCCCCTAGCTCACCTCAATCTGAAAGAGTGTTACAATAATGGTAAAAGTATGTCTTTGGTACAAGTGACAATAGGTCATCGCTCTCAAGGTATACAGGAAAATATTAACATAAGTAAATAAGGAAGGTACAAGAAGTTGCGAGACCTACACGTGGTGGTTCCTGTATTACTAAAGCATACAGCTTAAAACAGCACAAGAATAAAGTGAAGGAGCATACACCACAATGCCCATCACTGCCTCCTGCAGCCTGGGACAGGGGATGCAGCCATTACTCTGGGACTGGTCACTGTACAGGCCAGGTTGTACGACATTGACATTACTCCTGTACTATCACAAGTATGTGGTTATTCGCCCATCATACATGGTGGATGGATGGATGGGTGAATTAGGTGATAGGTGATCTGCCTGGCCTTCAAGTATGATGCAAGCACTTGCTCTCACTTGCACTTCTTAATCCTTAGAATATTTTTAATACAGATCCGACGATGCATGTTGTCAGTGGGGGACTTAGGGGATGCGAGGCCCCAGGGGGTGTGAGGTGAGGGGCCCCTAATCATTTTATCAATGTCAATATTCTTTTTTTTAGAGTTATGACAACAAAAATTATCCGAACAAACCCGTGGCATGACCATTGATGGAAAAATAGCTCGTGCATTGAAGTGCACTTATATCATCTAAAGTGGCGACAACTTCCGTGGGGTATATACACAAACACCCGCGCTACCCACCTGTGCGAGGGTGCTGGACACGTTGGCCAGGGAGCGCTGGTTGATGAGCAGGAAGAAGGCCTGGGTGGGGTGCAGCTGCAGCCGACGTCTGAACCAAGACAGCAGGGTTAGCCGTGATCATTATGACAGGGTGTGCTAACCTGCCTAGTGAAGTATTCTATGGGATGGAGCAAGGCAACTAAATCTAACCTGATTCTGTTTAAAAATTCACAAACACTTTGATATGAAGACAATACCAACACGGCCTTATGCCCGGGTCAAGATGAAGAGTTAAGCACAGACAGCTCAACACTGGCTGAAGGGACAACACAAACTCATCAAAAATTGCTTGACTGACTCTTCATTTGATCATTTCCACTCAACATTATCTATGACACAATAGCTTGTCTTAAACAAATTACACTGGTGGAAACAAAGTGTATGAGGCGCCAGGCACAGGCGTCATGAGGGCAGACCAGGCACACACAGGCAGGCCAGGGCATGACTCCACTGAGCCCAGCCCATGGTGTGTTTGCTGCACACAGGAGGCCTACCTACCCCACATCAGGGCAGCAGCACAAGAAGACACTTAATGTTCAAGCCCTGGCTTGCACCTGTTACAACCACCCACCTGATGATCTTGACCAGCTCGCCCATGGTGACATGGTCGGGCACCAGGAACTTGGTCTTGTCCAGCAGGGGCAGGTGGCGCTCGCCGGGGTAGCGCTCGATGATCACCGGGATCTTGTTGGGGTGCTGGTCCCGGATCTGCTCCACGTCACGCTGCCTCTGGGCTGAGGGAGGAGAGGTGATAATGGTGTTATGGTACCCTGCCTGCCACTGCTGTATTACTACTAATGGGACTTACAACACTATGGTTTCAATTGCTAATCCAGAGTAGCAAAAGAGTAGTAACATAGACCATGAAGCAAAACATGAGGGTCAGCAGTGCAGCATGTTAGTCACATTAACCATGGACACTGTAGTGTAGGGGTGCATGGGTATACACTATACACCCATGCACGGCTTGGGGATTTCTTTGTGTATTGCACAAAAATCATCCTGGTCTATCCACCTTCCTCATATTCTATGATTCATATTCGGTGATGTGATGTTGTTATCATGTTTGTGATGTGATCTTGTGATGTGGTGCTCAATGTTTATGGACTCTAAGGTCCTTCAAAACTAAAGGAATGTAGTTTGACAGGAATATCCATAATTCTTTGTTTTCCTTAAATTATGGTTGGAAAAAATAAGCCAAGAAGCTTTATGGGCAGCCTGCACCAGTTCCTGTCCTTGCTGCACCAGCATATGTCATCATATAGCTACTAACAACAACTAAAATATGTCACCATTGGTGTAGAGGTCGCAGGAGGATTTTCAGCCCAGTTTACTGGGAAATACAGCATCTTGCATGAAAAATAATGGCAATTTTTTTTTTTTTTTTTTTTTTTTTTTTTTTTTACTTAAAGCATTTGGAAGAATATAAGAATATAATATAAGAATAAAAAGCTTAGATAAGAATATCTAAGCCTTTTCACTTAAATAGTTATAATCTTTGTACTAATAGGGATGCCTTTTCCTTGATCTAATCATCTAACCATTCAAGATTCTCCTGCAAAGGAAGTGAGCTGATGGCTAAGAAAGGTTACATTAAGGTTAGACTTTCTTTTAGACATGACTGTTATTTTACTTTTTATTAATATATTTATTAAAAAAACTAAAATCTTTTTCCTACACTGATTTACAAGCACGGTTCTCTCCTTAATAAAAGTTCCGTGACTTTATTTAGCAAGAGCTGCTGTTTCTTGTCCATCCCTTTGACTATTAACTCTGTAAGTCTCTGCCTGTTTCTATATTTCCACCTTCCTATGACTTAAACTTCTTCACGAAGAGTGTCCAGACACCTCCCAAATTTAATTAGTCTTTGGTAGTCTTTTGATGACCGCTTTATGGAGACTGCCAGCGAGCAAATTTCTTGTCACAACATTCTGTTCTAGGCTCTATGATGTAAAAAGAATAAAGAAATACCACAAAGTATTAGGAAGTGAAGCATATTTGTACACCAAAATATAAAATATGACCAAGTAATTATGATAATAACAATAATAATACAAATTCATCTTACTTAATTTTTTTACATATATATATATATAGCTGTATATAATACATACTACAATACAAATAAGATAAGAAGCATATTAATTGTGAGCACTTGTGTATAGTTATTCATAATGATAAGAGAAATATATTGATACATAACATAAAAAAAAAGTGGTACCGGGAACTCTCGTCTATCGCAATTCTCGCCACCGTCAATGAGTGTTTTGATTTTAGGCGAGTTCCCTATTTAGGTGATTTTTTTTCCTATTTAGGTCAGGATACATAACCAATGCCCATGTATTGTATCAAACTGCAGTTTTACAGTGTTTTGGGACATGCGAAAAATGTGATGTCCAATAATTAAATAACTTATATTTTTCCTTTTCATCTATTACAAGTGGAACTATCGCCAAAAATTTCCACTTTGGCAAGAGTTCTCGGTTGGTGTTTCCGCGAGATTTTTTATCGGCGACAGTTCCATAAACCAAAAATTGCTACCTAGACAAAGGGAGACACCAGTGATCACTATTTTGTAAACACTGAAGCAGCATTTTCTTCCCTAACGCGGAGAATTTTGAAGTTTACTCACAGATCCACAAATACAAGACAAGGGTCTGCCTGATGGAGATAGGCTAATGACAGTTTTATCAGTATCTTCACCTTACTTTCATCTTACACAAAGGGTGTCTTTGTATCCCACCCAGACACTTGTGAAGGCTACATTATACTATAGTGATGAGTTAGTCCATGTGAGTGTGAGCTGCAACATTACAACACAACACAGGACAAATACCTTGGATAAGCAATACGGTTAATATTCCGCAGGAGTTGGCGGGCTCCACAGGCCTTACAACTTACTTTTCTCTATTATTTTTGGCTCAGTATAATGTGCAGTAGTTATTCACTTCCGGAAACCAAAAATATTACTTATTTTTATATGACAATAGCTAGGTTAGGTTACGTTTAAGTTTGGCTAGTTTAGGGTAAAATTCTAGCGTCGTTTCCCGCCCTTATTAGTGGGCTTTTTTTCCTCCAGACCTTCACAGATCCCTTCCGATACCACTAAAACGTAATTATAAAGTGGGGGAGGTAAAAAAAAAAGAAACAAAAATTATTAACCTAACCTAACCTGGTAAAATTCTAGTTCTTTCTCGCCCTTTAGGTTAAGTTATAGTGAGGTTAGGTTAGTATTTTTTTCTTTCTTTTTTATCTCTTCCCCCACTTTATAATTACGTTTTAGAGGTATCTGAAGGGATCTGTGAAGGTCTGGAGGAAAAAAGCCCACTAATAAGGGCGGGAAAGCACTCTAGAATTTTACCAAAGAAGCTACAAGAGGCCCATACACTACCTGCTTCCTGGTCACGGGACACCCCAGGCCAGGATCGATGTAGCAAGCACAACACCTAGCCCTTGACACCCCTCTGATATAACCCTAAACACCACCTCTGCCTCGCCTCTACCCACACAATACATTCCTGCTTTGGGTCTCACCTGATAACTCCACACTAATACTTGAGGCGTAATGGAAGGTTATAAGGCACGTAGGTGGTCAATACAAGGCGTCCATGTATCTATTCTCCACTAAATGTTCGTAGTTAAGCATTCAAAAGGTAATAAATGACGCGTGTGGACTTTAAATGGACAAAGAACAAGTATCTGAGGCCTCGATGCAAGATAACCAGGCAATGACGCACATGTAAATAAATAGACAAAGAACGCAGAATCCTTGCAAATGTTTTTTATTTTACTCACCAAAACTCCGTCGCTCTCTGAAGGGCTTAACCTGTGTGTTCATGCTGTCTCCTTGTCGTCTAGTAGTTAATAGCACTATACACGTCTTGTCCACAATGTCCAGGGAGGTGGAGTAGTGTGGAGTGAGGAGAGAAGGGTAGCTGCTGCCTCTGTGCTCAGCTGTTCCCGTGTTTTGTTTACATCGGGCAGCTGTTCCTCACCTAAACCTTGACACCCTTTGTACTACCTGCGTCATTACTCTGGCCCCTACGACGTGTTGACCCACTTTATTTTGTAGTTTTGATCAGGCATAATGTGGTATGGAGGCGTGCATAGGTGTGTGTGGGGGCATAATGCAATAATTAGTAGGTGCGCAGTGGGTGGCTAAGCGGGGAGGTAAATCCACCAGCCGCCTCGCCGCCCCGCCATTGGTGCTATTATTAACCCTGCTGTGGCGGGACGACCAATCACCGCACCCCTTACACCCCGTCACCACAATGGAGATAACACGGAACACCACGAACAGGACAAATAGTTACTAAATGCACTACCGTATTGATATAATCCCCGATGTGGCTGACCTAAATAAATGGTGTTAATATCCCGGCCAAAGAGCGATTCCCTGACTGATTGATAGCCCATGATTTAGCCCACGATTACAAGGGAGATTACGCGGAAGAGGAACACAAGTGAGAATGGTTACATAATGCAGTGATGTAATGCTTCCCTGCCCATGAGCGTATATGTCACTCCATGGGTTAATTAGTGATTGATGGGTCACGATCTAGCCCATGATTGTGATGGAGATAACACGGAGGCAGATGAGAAGTGCAGTGGGTCTATAATGCAATCTTGTAATGCCTGATATGGCGGGAATCAATACAGTGTGTTGATGAGAGAACGTAAGGGTTGATGGCATTGTCACAAAGCCACGCACACACACTGCCTGCAAGAATGTGATCAGCCTCTGTGTTGGGGTTTGAACGCAGGCTTTCTGTGATGTTTTCCCGCCCTGGAGTGTGGGTGCTTTGGGCCAATGGGCGGGCGGCGGGGCGTCACGTGACCCGTGTGGCGTGCGGCGTTGTCAAGTGTTGCGGTGGCGATCAGTGTTGGTGAGCGTGGCGCCGCGGCTCTATCTGTGTCTGTGTGTCTCTCTGCCTCTGTGAGAGTAACCCTCTCCTAGTGAATCCTACACCACAACAAGTGCATTCTAAGATAGAGCTAAGCATTAAGTGCATAAAGTGGATGAGGTTTGAAGTGAGATAAGTGCGTGCGTGTGAGGAATTACCCCAGTACCAGTGTGCCCCGTGCGGGAGGAATACACCACAGGCTACCTACCTAACGCTGCATGGGATAACCTACCGACCTAAGGACATGGATTACTCGCCCTCGCATCACTGAGCCAGGTAAGGCACGCTCTAGGCCTCTGGGCATGTGTGAGGCAGGCTGGAGGGGCATGTGAGGCAGGCTGAGGGCTGAGGCAGGCTGGCGTGAGGCCCGGGCTTCTCAGCCATGTGATTCATTTCTTCAATGACCAGACTGATTTACCACCACGCACGCCACCACCACATCCTCCCTCAGCCCACAGCTGCCGCAGCCCGCTGTACCGTAGGCGGCTGTCACCGCGTGGAGGGCGTGCTGGCCTTTGTGAGGCAAGGTCCTGCCGCTGCCCTCTGTGCTGCTGCTGCTGCCTGGGCCAGGGACCGCCGCACGGCCTCCACACCGCGGCACAACCTGAACCCACGGCCACCACCGCAACAGTCTGGTGTGGGGTACTTTATGCACACGTCAATACAGCGTCTCGGGCAGTGGTCTTGGCGGCACTGCCTGACACTGATGGTGGTGTGTGGTCACAGCCAACGACACCTCTAGCAGTGTACTGTGGCCGCGGCAGCATTGTTAGGGTGGCGAGGCTGTGGTGGTGGTGGTGGTGGTGCAGCAGCCCCGACAACTGTAATGCAGGTGATGAATGACCTGTGCGTTGTGAGTGTTTGCTGATGGAACAATGGCTCCCCGGCACGACCCAGTTTGTTGCCGAGGTATTGTTCCCAACAGTGGAATTACCACCTCGGCGGGGCGGCCTGCCAGGGGCGCCGCCCTCCCGCCCTGTCGGATCATGGCAAGCATTAATCCTGCGTATATAAACTATAAAGAACACACACCCACCCATTCATATATATATATATATATATATATATATATATAATTGTGTGTGTGTATGTATATATGTATGCATATCAAAAACAAAAGTTTACTCTAGAAAACTGCCGTTTTTACAATAATTTTCCATGGACTACTGAGCTCCATTAGCTGCTGAACGTATCACGCCAAGTCCGTAGTGCCACACATACACATGGTGAGCCACATTTTCCTGCAATCACGAGAGGAGTGTTACCCATGAGGTGGCTGTGCTGGTGTTGACGTGTATGGTGTGAGGTGTGTGTTATAGGGCCACTTAGGGGTGGGAGGCGAGGCGCGGTGCAGTGCCTGGCGGGTGCCTGGCCTGGCCTTGCACGGGTCACGCTGCCTGCTGGGAACGTGGCGTGACACGTTGTGAGACTCCCGCAGCCCAAGGCACGTGTGTGTGGTGTGCACCAGCCGGCCTGGAGGGGCGGCGGGTGTGCACCAGCCAGCTTGCAGGGGCGGCGTGTGTGCACCAGCCAGCTTGCAGGGGCGGCGTGTGTGCACCAGCCAGCTTGCAGGGGCGGCGTGTGTGCACCAGCCAGCTTGCAGGGGCGGCGTGTGTGCACCAGCCAGCTTGCAGGGGCGGCGTGTGTGCACCAGCCAGCTTGCAGGGGCGGCGTTTGTGCACCAGCCAGCTTGCAGGGGCGGCGTGTGTGCACCAGCCAGCCTGCAGGGGCGGCGTGTGTGCACCAGCCAGCCTGCAGGGGCGGCGTGTGTGCACCAGTCAGCCTGCAGGGGCGGCGTGTGTGCACCAGCCAGCCTGCAGGGGCGGCGTGTGTGCACCAGTCAGCCTGCAAGGGCGGCGTGTGTGCACCAGCCAGCTTGCAGGGGCGGCGTGTGTGCACCAGTCAGCTTGCAGGGGCGGCGTGTGTGCACCAGTCAGCTTGCAGGGGCGGCGGGTGTGCACCAGCCAGCTTGCAGGGGTGGCGGGTGTGCACCAGCCAGCTTGCAGGGGCGGCGGGTGTGCACCAGCCGGCTTGCAGGGGCGGCGTGTGTGCACCAGCCAGTTTGCAGGGCGGCGGGGTGTGCACCAGCCAGCTTGCAGGGGCGGCGTGTGTGCACCAGCCAGCTTGCAGGGGCGGCGGGTGTGCACCAGCCAGCTTGCAGGGGCGGCGTGTGTGCACCAGCCAGCTTGCAGGGGCGGCGGGTGTGCACACGCCGCCCCTGCAGGCTGGCTGGTGCACACACGCCGTCCCTGCAAGCTGGCTTATCACCAGGGACACTGCAGCATCCCTGGGGGAGGGAGGGGCGGATATAGAGGTTTGTGACAAACAGTGGCAGATAACCTGGAGATACTCTTGGTGGGTAGGGGGAAACTAGTTACTGATGTAATGAACATTTGGGGGAGAGGTGGGGAAATGTAGTGGTTGTGGACGGGACGGGATAAGAGAAGTATTTCAGAAGAGAAGAACTAGATATAAGATAAAGCGAGCAAACCTTGGTGTGGAGGGGGGTGAAGGGTCCTAACAGTCAGTGCCTCGCTGAGTGGCACTTACAGGCGCCACTTTATCTGCGGCAAGACAGCGCTGTGACCTTTGGTGCCGCGCCGGGGACTCCTGACACTCACCTCCCTGCCCTGCATACCATCCCGCGCCAGCCACTGCCACGCGTCCCCCCCATTACCCCCTCCTTCAACCTCATCACCCTCCTTCACCCTCATTACCCCCCTTCACCCCCATCACCCTCCTTCATCCCTCATCACCCCCATCACCCTCCCCGTCATGATAACAGGGGTCACGGGCACCACTACTATAAGAGTGTGTGTGTTTTAGAGTGTGATACTACTTATAAGAGTGATCCGCTAGGGCCGTGTGTGTCAATTGATTCTACTACTGCTCTGCTTTTGTAATAGTCATGGCTGTGGTGAATGAACTCTACACACACACACACACACACACACACACACACACAAAGAGAGAGAGAGCAACAACTTGGAAATGCCACAAGGAGGTACGAGATATTCTTAACACTTCCTCCTCCTCCTCCTCCTTACCCTCCTCCTCCTCCTGCAACACGAGACTAAGGGCACGGACAGCAGGATCAAGCAAGGCAGGGAGGCAAGGCGTGAGGGAGGGAGGGAGTGTTGTGACTGAAGGAGCAACGTCATGCTCTCTCTCTCTCCCTCTCTCTCTTTCTCTCGATAGTTTGCCTTCCCCTGGTGACGCATTCTCTCCTTCCCTCCTTTCTTCTCTCCCTCCATCCCTCCCTCCATCCCTCCCTCCTTCTCTCCCTTCCTTTACTCCCTCCATCTCTCCTTTCTTTCCTTCCCTCCCTCCATTCTCTCTCTCTCTCTCTCTCTCTCTCTCTCTTCTCTCTCTCTCTCTCTCTCCTCTTCTCTCTCTCTCTCCTCTCTCTCTCTCTCTCTCTCTCTCTCTCTCTCTCTCTCTCTCTCTCTCTCTCTCTCTCTCTCATTTCAGGACCTCCACCTCTGCTTTTGCCTCAACACACAACACACACACGCAGCCTATTTGTAGATGTCGTTGCACCGTGATGTGGCGTCTTCAGTGAGAGAGAGAGAGAGAATTATAGTTTCAGTACTCAGGAGGTCGGTATAGTCAACGCTTTCCGGTGATTACACTATCCTTTCCTCCTCCTCCTCCTCCTCCTCCGCCATTACCTGGTTAGGGAGTTTATCAGGAAGTATAATTTATTAGTCGCACTGTTGGGTTGCCTTTCCCTTCGGCAGGAAAATAATTTGTCAGTAACATTTATACCACTTCATAATGGTGTTATTGTTATTGTTATTATTATTATTATTATTATTGTTATTATTACCAGTGTTCACAATGATAGTATTGTTATTGTTATTATTATTGTGGTAGTGGTGCTTGTTTTAGTTATTTTAGTTTGTTATGTATTGTACCAGTGTGTGTTAGAGAGAGATAGACAGACAGACAGACAGAGTGAGAGGAGACAGTTAGTTAGAGACAGAAAGAGAGAGACACAGACAGTGGGAGAAAGAGACATACAGTGAGAGAGAGACATACAATGAGAGAAAGAGACAGATAGTGAGAGACAGACAGACAGACAGTGAGAGAGACATACAGTGAGAGAAAGAGACAGAAACAGACATACAGACATTGTGAGAAAGAGACAGACAGACAGTGAGAGAAAGAGATAGATATTGACAGACAGACAGACAGTCAGTGAGAGAGAGAGAGGGGGGGGGATATTGAAGGGGTGTGTGGAGGGGAAAGAGAAGGGAGAAAGTAAGTAAGGGAGGCAGAGGTCAGAAGTCACCGTCATGACCCCAATACTGCCCCTCAACACTGGTCAATAATGATAACTATACTAATCATAGTAATAATAATAATAATAATAATAAAATAATTTAGTTTAATATTGTCACATTTCTTCATTTTATTCCTGAAACTTGTTCTTATGTATATTTCAACATCTCTCTCTCTCTCTCTCTCTCTCTCTCTCTCTCTCTCTCTCTCTCTCTCTCTCTCTCTCTCTCTCTCTCTCTCTCTCTCCTCTCTCTCTCTCTCTCTCCTCTCTCATCCTCTCCTCTCTCTCTTCTCCTCCCTCTCTCTCTCTCCTCTCTCTCTCTCTCTCCTTTCCTCTCACTCCATCTCTCTCCCTCCTCTCTCTCTCTACTCTTTTCCTTCTCTCTCCTCTCCTCTCCTCTTACTCTTTTCACTTCTCCCTCTTCTTCTCCTCTTCTCCTTCCATTGTCTTTCTTCTCTCTCTCTCTCTCTCTCTCTCTCTCTCTCTCTCTCTCTCTCTCTCGCATAATCCCTCGATCTTGCTTCCCTCCCATCAACAGTTACTACGCTCACTCTTGGTATTTGTATAGAGGTAGTCTTTTTTTATTATTCAAACGGTAATTAAGTACAGATGGGTTAAAAAGTAGATAATTATGCCAGTAAATGTTCAAGATTCTCTCTCTCTCTCTCTCTCTCTCTCTCTCTCTCCTCTCTCTCTCTCTCTCTCTCTCTCTCTCTCTCTCTCTCTCTCTCTCTGGTTCCTTGTGTATATCTTTGTTGACATTTTAATATGTTGTAATACTCCATGAATATAACCACAAGTTTTTATTGCTATTAATATTATCGTACTTTTTTATCATTATTATCATTACTATTACTACTACTGTTATTGTCAATGGTTAAGTAGTAGTACAAGTCGTTATCACTCACATTCTCTCTCTCTCTCTCTCTCTCTCTCTCTCTCTCTCTCTCTCTCTCTCTCTCTCTCTCTCTCTCTCGGCCTCTTTTCGTAAGATTTGACATTCTTACATTCTTCCCGTTTTCCTTCACCCTCATGAACGCTGACCCCCAACCCCCCACCCCTCCCCCCCTTGTGTGTGTGTGTGTGACCCCCACCCCCCTCCCATCTCCTTGTATGTGTGTTTGTGTGTCCTGCCCCTCACCCCTCACCCCCCATGTGTGTGTGTGTGTGTCCTGCCCCCCACCCCTACTCCCCACACCCCTCCCCTTGTGTGTATGTGTGTGTCTTCCCTACCCCCTCCTCATGTGTGTGTGTGTGTGGCCTTGGAGTACTCAGGACTTACACACAATCATGTACCACACACACACACACACACACACACACACACACACGCCTGATGAATGTTGCTACAGTAATGATAATGATAACAGTATACATCATGATAACAACACCATGGTATTGACTCTGTACTTACATTTCTATATTGCCTATTGTTACTATTATTGTTATTATTATTTACTTGTTAATTAATTCTACTTCAAAAGAAACTCGGTTAACTCTGTCTATATATACACACACGCGCACGCACGCACACACACACACACACACACCACACACACAACACACACACACACACACAACTACATACATGCATACATACATACATACATACATACATACATACACACACAAACATACAAATAAAACAATACTACATACATACAAACACAAATATTCAGAATGAAAGAAAGGTTTACACTAGTAGCTAATGAAAGTATACAATATTACTTCTATATTATGTATTGTTTGTTACTCTTATTATTATTATTATTATTTCCTTGTTAATTATTACTACTTCAAAGCTAATACCAGTAAGGAATGTTAGCATTAGTACTAACAAGAATGGCTAGAGGGGGCGGCGGAGGGGGCGCATCTCCCCTTACGTCTCTCCCTCCTCCCTTCTCTCCCTCCTCTCCTTCCTCTCTACTTCCTCCCTCCCTCTCCCTACTACCTCCTCCCTCCCTCTTCTCTCCTCTCCTTCCTCTCTCTACCTCCTCCCATCCTCAGAAGGGAAGGGGGTGGGGGGCAGGGAAGGGGATAATGGGGAGACAGGGAAGGGGATAATGGGGGGGCAAGGGAAGAGGGTGAAGTGGGGCAGTAGGTAAAGGGGTAAATAATAGTAATAATGATAATAATAATAAGGGAAGGGGATAAAGGAGGGGGGGGCAAGGGAAGAGGGTAAAGGGGGGCAGCAGGCAGGTAAGGGGGGGGCAGGCAGGGGGTGTAGGGTAAGAGTGGGCAGAGGGGTTTTTAGGGCAGGGACAGATGGGAGGGAGGGGGGGCGGGCCGTTACTCCAGGGACTAACAAGGGCGGTGTGTACCCTTAGCTCCCCTCCTCCTCCTCCTCCTCTTCCTCCCCTCCTCCTTCTCCCGGGTGGCGGTGATGTAGTGTGTGCAACTTTATTGAAATGTCATTATCATTGTTAGTTAATATTATTAATTATCAATGTTTATTTGTTTTTATTAGTATTAGTATTTATTGTAGTAGTGGTAGTGGTGGTAGTTGCTGTAGTAGTAGTAGTGGTTGTTGTAGTAGTGGTGGTTGTAGTAGTAGTGGTGGTGGTGGTTGTTGAGAGCAGTAACTTTGCCATTATTATCAGTATTATCTTCCCCATCTACTACTACTACCACCACTAACTACTACTTCTACTACTACTACTAATATTACTACTTTTACTACTACTACTACTACTTATTCTACTACTACTACCATTATTACTATCATAACTACTGGTACGTTGCTGCAATACTCGTTCTAACTTTTCATGCTTTTTATTGTATTCATAAACTGATGGGTAGTGATACTGCTATTCGCATTGTTGTTACATTATTATTATTATTATTATTATTATTATTATTATTATTATTATTATTATTTGCGTGACTGGCTTCCATATATAAATTTCCCCCACACACATTTTGGCTTCACCGTTATATCCTTATACTTCAGGGACACACACACACACACACACACACACACACACACACACACAGTACACACACACACAGACACAACAC
Organism: Chionoecetes opilio; assembly: GCA_016584305.1. Lineage (NCBI taxonomy): Eukaryota > Metazoa > Arthropoda > Malacostraca > Decapoda > Majidae > Chionoecetes > Chionoecetes opilio. The sequence continues at coordinate 207,858 of JACEEZ010023398.1, read as the reverse complement.
ACACACACAGGCACAACACACACACAGGCACAACACACACACACAGGCACAACACACACACACAGGCACAACACACACACACACACACACACACACAGTTTTGTCACTCTTCTCTTAAACAATCTTTGAGCAAAATTGTTCAATCCAGGGCTGAATGACTTTTTTTTTTTTTTTTTTTTACATCTGTGCCTATAGCGCGTGTAGGCCGTGAGCTCCAGGGGGGGATGGTAGGCCCTGGAGGCACACTTGAGGGCTGTGATGGTTGGCCCTCGCCTGTGGTGGCGCAGGCAGGATTGTTATAGTGACGCCTGTGATTAGAGGCTCATGCCGCCCCCCTGTGTCCTCCGATGCACTCACAATCGAAGGTAGAGTTAATGGGCAGCATGTGGGTGTTCTTAGGCCACTCGACGGTGCAGAAAGATAATAAGTGGATTTATGGGTCTCACTCGGGATCGAACTCGGGTCTTCGAGAACGCCACTCGGTGACGCTAACCACTCTGCCACCGCCTCTCCTGAAGTGTGTGTGTGTGTGTGTGTGTGTGTGTGTGTGTGTGGAGTATACACTGAGACATAGTATACAGTGGTCTATGACTGAGACAATCACCGTTAGCTATTATGTGTGCGTAATGTAAGTCTCTCTCTCTCTCTCTCTCTCTCTCTCTCTCTCTCTCTCTCTCTCTCTCTCTCTCTCTCTCTCTCTCTCTCTCTCTCTCTCTCTCTCCTCCCAGTGACTACATTTTCAGTCAAACAACGAAACCTGAGGGAGGACAAATAGATTACAATTAATCAAACAAGAAAATATATTGATAGCAGGCCAACTTTACTTGTTAGAAAAATCATTGCTTCCACCAGATACTACATTTCACAAGCTTTAGTAGTAGGGCAAGTAGTAATACAATAGCCTACTTATATATGATGAGAGAGAGAGAGAGAGAGAATGTAGTTAGCTTAAATGGTATACAGTACATTAAAATTTTCTTGTGCTACGATAGATTCCAAGAGAGAGAGAGAGAGAGATAATGTAGTTAGCTATAAACGGTGTACTACATTTCTTGGGCAACGACGAATTCCTAGAGAGAGAGAGCTGTTATCTTTCAAGTACAAGTTACATAGTGACGTCGTTTGCTCAGAAAGATGATGGCTGCCTGTCATGGCGTTGCTAGAATTGGCTGCTGTGTGTTAGGATGCTCGAAATTAGTTGCTATTTATACTCCAAAGATGATAATTTTTACGATATTTTTTGACATCACAAAAGACTGGCCAAGGGCAAAAAAAAAAGAGGGGTAACAAAAAGCCCGAAATTTTGCAATAGGTAATACATTGTTCCTATAGGCATCTATGACTTCAATGTATGCCAAATGTTAGTAATTATGTGTTACAACTAATAGTTTTGATAATTGTGCAAAATATTTAATCATGAGACAATCATTCGTGTTATTATTATTTTTTTCTTTTCCCTCAAATATGTCTTAGTAACTACTGAAAGAAGTTACGAAATATTGCATAGATTTCATTAATTTTCCCTCCACACAAGACTGATACTATGATATGGAATTATAATCTAGAAAACGAAATCATAAAATACATAATTTATGAAAAAATGAAAGGAAATCTAGATGTAGTTATTCACTCATTCACTCACTAATTTCTACAGCCACTCACTCACTCATCAATGTCTACACTACAGCCACTCACTCATTCACTCATCAATGTCTACAGCCACTCATTCACTCACTCATCAATGTCTACAGCCACTCACTCACTCACTAATGTCTACAGCCACTCATTCATTCACTTATCAATGTCTACAGCCACTCACTCACTCATCAATGTCTACAGCCACTCACTCACTCATCAATGTCTACAGCCACTCACTCACTCACTCATCAATGTCTACAACCACTCACTCACTTACTCACCAATGTCTACAGCCACTCATTCATTCACTCATCAATGTCTACAGCCACTCACTCACTCATCAATGTCTACAGCCACTCATTCATTCACTCATCAATGTCTACACTCAATCACTCACTCATCAATGTCTACAGCCACTCACTCACTCATCAATGTCTACAGACACTCAATAACTCACTCATCAATGTCTACAGCCACTCACTCACTCACTCATTAATGTCTACATTCACTCACTCACCAATGTCTACACTCACTCATTCATTCACTCATCAATGTCTACAGCCACTCTCACTCATTCATTCATCAATGTCTACAGTCACTCACTCACTCACTCATCAATGTCTACAGCCTCTCATTCATTCACTAATCAATGTCTACAGCCACTCATTCACTCATCAATGTCTACAGCCACTCATTCATTCACTCATCAATGTCTACAGCCACTCATTCATTCACTCATTAATGTCTACAGCCACTCATTCATTCACTCATCAATGTCTACAGCCACTCACTCATCAATGTCTACAGCCACTCATTCACTCACTCATCAATGTCTACAGCCACTCATTCACTCATCAATGTCTACAGCCACTCATTCACTCACTCATCAATGTCTACAGCCATTCATTCATTCACTCATCAATGTCTACAGCCATTCATTCATTCAATCATCAATGTCTACAGCCACTCATTCACTCACTCATCAATGTCTACAGCCACTCATTCATTCACTCATCAATGTCTACAGCCACTCATTCATTCACTCATCAATGTCTACAGCCACTCACTCACTCATCTATGTCTACAGCCACTCACTCATCAATGTCTACAGCCACTCATCAATGTCTACAGCCACTCATTCATTCACTCATCAATGTCTACAGCGACTCATTCACTCACTCATCAATGTCTACAGCCACTCATTCACTCATCAATGTCTACAGCCACTCACTCACTCATCAATGTCTACAGCCACTCATTCATTCACTCATCAATGTCTACAGCCACTCATTCACTCACTCATCAATGTCTACAGCCACTCATTCACTCATCAATGTCTACAGCCACTCACTCATTCACTCATCAATGTCTACAGCCACTCATTCACTCATCAATGTCTACAGCCACTTATACACTCATCAATGTCTACAGCCACTCATTCACTCATCAATGTCTACAGCCACTCACTCATCAATGTCTACAGCCACTCATTCACTCATCAATGTCTACAGCCACTCACTCATCAATGTCTACAGCCACTCATTCACTCGCTCATCAATGTCTACAGCCACTCATTCACTCACTCATCAATGTCTACAGCCACTCATTCACTCATCAATGTCTACAGCCACTCATTTACTCACTCATCAATGTCTACAGCCACTCATTCACTCACTCATCAATGTCTACAGCCACTCATTCACTAACTCATCAATGTCTACAGCCACTCATTCACTCACTCATCAATGTCTACAGCCACTCATTCACCCACTCACCAATGTCTACAGCCACTCACTCATTCACTCATCAATGTCTACAGCCACTCATTCACTCACTCATCAATGTCTACAGCCACTCATTCATTCACTCATTAATGTCTACAGCCACTCATCAATGTCTACAGCCACTCACTCATCAATGTCTACAGTCACTCATTCACTCACTCATCAATGTCTACAGCCACTCATTCATTCACTCATTAATGTCTACAGCCACTCACTCATTCACTCATCAATGTATACAGCCACTAATTCACTCGCTCATCAATGTCTACAGCCACTCATTCACTCATAATGTCTACAGCCACTCATTCACTCACACATCAATGTCTACAGCCACTCACTCACTCATCAATGTCTACAGCCACTCATTCACTCACTCATCAATGTCTACAGCCACTCACTCATCCACTCATTAATGTATACAGCCACTCATTCACTCACTCATCAATGTCTACAGCCACTCATTCACTCACTCATCAATGTCTACAGCCACTCATTCACTCATCAATGTCTACAGCCACTCACTCATTAATGTCTACAGCCTCTCATTCACTCACTCATCAATGTCTACAGTCACTCATTCACTCATTAATGTCTACAGCCAATCAATCACTCACTCATCAATGTCTACAGTCACTCATCAATGTCTACAGCCACTCATTCACTCACTCATCAATGTCTACAGTCACTCATTCACTCACTCATCATTGTCTACAGCCACTCATTCATGCACTCATCAATATCTACAGCCACTCATTCACTCACTCATCAATGTCTACAGCCACTCATTCACTCATCAATGTCTACAGCCACTCATTCATGCACTCATCAATGTCTACAGCCACTCTTTCATTCATCAATGTCTACAGCCACTCATTCACTCATCAATGTCTACAGCCACTCATTCACTCATCAATGTCTACAGCCACTCATTCACTCACTCATCAATGTCTACAGCCACTCATTCACTCACTCATCAATGTCTACAGCCACTCATTCACTCACTCATCAATGTCTACAGCCACTCACTCATCAATGTCTACAGTCACTCATTCACTTACTCATCAATGTCTACAGACACTCATGCACTCACTCATCAATGTCTATAGCCACTCACTCATCAATGTCTACAGACACTCATGCACTCATTCATCAATGTCTATAGCCACTCACTCATCAATGTCTATAGCCACTCACTCATCAATGTCTAGTCACTCACTAACTCATCAATGTCTACAGCCACTCACTAACTCATCAATGTCTACAGTCACTAACTCATCAATGTCTACAGCCACTCATTCACTCACTCATCAATGTCTACAGTCACTCACTAACTCATCAATGTCTACAGCCACTCATTCACTCACTCATCAATGTCTAAAGCCACTCATTCACTCATTAATATCACTACATTCATCAACACCATTTCTGCATTTATCTCTAACTTATTTATTTCTACACCAACTCTTTCACTAATTAATATCTTCAAACTCCTTCACCAACTCACTCATACGGTATAGTTGTCCATTCTATTTACGTTATGTAGCCCATTAAAGTCATCTACTCTCACCGCCACCAGCCTTAGCTACTCTCACCACCACCACCACACTTAGATACGCCACAGTGTCACCAGAGGGCGTAATAACAACCACCATGGCAGCAACACCAACGTTACCTACTCTTTCACTGTAACACCACACACTCGGTCACACAAATACCCCGTCCCGTCTGAATATTCCCCAAGCGTTGCCCATGTTGTCAGCTGGCTGCCCTCTACGCATGGCTGTAGCTCCGAAACTAACCACAGGATTTTCTTGAAAATAACTTCATTATGATTCCCACACAAAGTTACTCTTAAGACAGCGAAGTTTAAACGAATCTAACCTAACCTAACTTAACGTTTTTCTAACCTTACCTAACCTAGCGGTCTGCCGAAAAGGGAGAGCGCCTGGAGAATATGCGTCCCGTCTCCTGGAAGCAGGCACATCACCACCCGATCCGCATATTCCCGTTTTCTGGAACAGTATGTCGCGTTTACTCTTGAAGGCGTCAGGTTAGGTTACGTTAGGACAGTTTGGGAATACATTATTGAAGTTTCAGGTAACTTTGTGTGGGAATCACAATGAGGGTATTTTCGAGACACTCCTATGGTTAGTTTCGGATCTACAGCCAAGCGTCTTCACTCAGAAACCACAGACTGGCATAGAGTTGGGAATGCACCCGGGGCCACGGCACCAGCTAGTATTACTACACCACCCATGCTATAGTGTTTGGGCTGTTTGTGGGTGTGTAGATAATGTAAAGTATTTTCTATCTGTAGTAATGGGTCTTTCTCTCTCTCTCTCTCTCTCTCTCTCTCTCTCTCTCTCTCTCTCTCTCTCTCTCTCTCTCTCTCTCTCTCTCTCTCTCTCTCTCTCTCTCGTCGCTATTACCTGTCACCATCTATTCAACCTCTTCTGTATGTCCTGTCTGTCTGTAAGTTCGTTTTCACCTTGCCCTTGTGTGCGTGTGTATGTATGTATGTGTGTACTGTGTATGTGGGTATGACTGTGTGTGTGTGTGTTGACCCTTGTTCAGTGTACGTTTATATTATTATTCATTATTGCAAACATTCTCTCTCTCTCTCTCTCTCTCTCTCTCTCTCTCTCTCTCTCTCTCTCTCTCTCTCTCTCTCTCTCTCTCGCTCCCCTGTGTACGTTTTGATCATTCTTCATTATTCATTTATTCTTTTTATTGCAAACATTCTCTCTCTCTCTCTCTCTTCTCTCCTCTCTCTCTCCTCTCTCTCCTCTCTTCTCTCCTCTCCTCCTCACTCTCTCTCTCTCTCTCTCTCTCTCTCTCTCTCCTCTCTCTCTCTCTCTCTCTAAACTTAGGTATGTATGGGTGAGGTAAGAGAAGGAGAGTGCGAGAGAGAGAGAGAAAGAAAGAGGAGGCGAAGGGAGGGACGGAGGGAGAGAGATGGAGCAAAAACCTTCCTTGCTCCACCACGAGGGAGGAGTCTGGCCGCCTCCACACCACCAATTATCCACCTCAAATGCCCCCTACTCCCCATCCTCCTCCACCTCCTTGGATGGCCAGCCGGGGAGAGGTGGTGGGTTGGTTACTTGGGTTTTCTCTCCCTTGCTACGGCGGCTGGGGGTTAAGGAGAAGGGAGGGGGGAGGAGGAGGAGGGGAGGAATGGAGGTGGAGGAGGGTGGTAAGGGTAGTAGTGGAGAAGGAGGGGAGAGGGTAAGGGTAGTAGAGGAGGGAAGGATAGCTAAGGAGGAGGAGGGAGGTAAGAGGTAAGGAGGAGGAGGTGGTAAGGGTAGTAGTGGAGGAGGAGGAGGGTAGTAGTGGAGGTAAGGAGGAGGAGGAGGAGGGGGAGGGAAGGGTAGCATTGGAGGTAAAGTGTTGTGGTGTTACAGTTCGGGTGTGTTGGCAGCACTGGGATCAGAGGAGGAGGGATCGCCGCGGGGCCTCTGTTGTCAACCCTGGGTGCGGGGTGCCAGTTTGCCTCTTTATGTCGATTTATCCTCTCTTTATCTCTCTTTCTCTCTCTCAGCGCGGGGCAAGGAACGGGCGGGAGGGCACACACACATTTTTCACCACTACCGTCACAACTATATGTAATTAATAATGATGATAATTGTATTTTCAATTTTTCACCCGAAGGTATACGGTGAAAATATAATATAATATACAAACAGTAGTTATTTTTTTACATATTAAGACTTGATGAAAAAATGTTGATCCATATCGTCTCATTTCTCTCCCTATTTTACCTTTCTCTCTCTCTCTCTCTCTCTCTCTCTCTCTCTCTCTCTCTCTCTCTCTCTCTCTCTCTCTCTCTCTCTCTCTCTCTCTCTCTCTCTCTCTCTCTCTCGCTCCTATTTCACACTATTACCCCCTCTTCGTCAACTCTTCTCTTTTCTTCATTTCTTCCCCCTCTCCCCTCCCCCCAAAACTTATGTCTGTCCTCCCCCTCCCCCTCCCCTCCTATAACCCCCCAACCTTAAGTAGAGAGGCGTCACCCCCCTTCCCCCACCCCTCAACCCCTCCCCACAACTCTTCTCCTATCCTTCCAGCCTTAAACTAATTGAAACCAAATTGCAAGTGTACGGAGGGTTGAGAATTATTTGTATTATTTCGTTTGTGAGAGGTGGCCTGAGTTCGCTTCTCTCCCCTCCTCCTCTCCCTCCTCCTCTTCTCCTCTCCCTCCCTCCTCCTTTACCTCCTCGTCGTGTAGAGGCGCCGCAGGACATCAAGAATCAAGGGAAAAGCAATGTTATGGCAACTTGTTTTAAGGTCGGATAATGATGGCATTGGAGTGTGGAGGTTAGGTGACGTGTGTGTGTAGCCGCTTGCCCCCCCCCCCTCCTCTCTCTCTCTCTCTCTCGCTCCTCTCTCTCTCTCTCTCTCTCTCTCTCTCTCTCTCTCTCTCTCTCTCTCTCTCTCTCTCTCTCTCTCTCTCTCTCATCGGCGCTTCCTTCCCCTCCTCGCTAACTTCTCACTCACTAGCTTTTCTGACTGTCCTTATTTGATTCTCTCTCTCTCTCTCTCTCTCTCTCTCTCTCTCTCTCTCTCTCTCTCTCTCTCTCTCTCTCTCTCTCTCTCTCTCTCTCTCTCTCTCTCTCTCTCAGGCTATTTAACACCACCACTACTACCACCACCACCACTACTACTACTACTACTTCTTCTTCTTCTACTAATACCACCACCACTACTACTACTTCTACTAATACCACTACTACTACTACTTCTGCTGCTACCACCACTACTGCTACCACGCTATCACTCCCACGTTGTATCATCACCATATCTACCTAGCTCTTTTAATCACCATCATCATTAACACTGGCTGTAGGCATCACCATTTCAAGGTTACCGTCACCACCAATCAGTACTTTTGTCACCGCCACCACCACCATGCGGATGTCATCACCATCTTGGGTAACTGTTATCGTCATTTTGTTTCACTATTATCATCACTATCAGTTATCATCACCAGACCAGCAGACTGGTATCATTGCTACCACTCATCACCACTACTACTTCTACTATAACTACCATTACCATCCATACATCACCAGCACTACACCTGCCACTTATATTGCTATTTAGACTAATAATACTACCACTATAACCACCACCACCACCACTACTACTACTATCACCACTACCAGTACTACCACTACTACCATCACCACCACCACTTCTACTACTACCATCACCACCACCTCTTCTACTATCACCACCACCACTACTATCACTACTACCACTATCACCACCACCACCACTACTATTACTACCACTATCACCACCACCACTACTACTACTATCACCACCACCACTACTATCACTACCACTATCACCACCACCACCACCACCAATACTATCACCACCAATACTATTACTACCACTCACCACTATCACTACCACCACCACCACCACTACTATCACTACCACCACCACCACCACTACTATTACTACCACTATCACCACCACCACCACTTATATCACTACCACCGCTACTACTAATAATAATACAATCACCACCATCACTACTACTACTACTACCACCACAACCACTACTACCACGACCATTTTAATCGTAGTAATTGCTAGTAACTTTTCACTTCCTTCTAATTCTTCTTTATCTTCTTGCTCCTCCTCCTCCTCCTCCTCCTCCTCTTCTTCCACTGTTGCCACGTTTCCTAATTAATGTTTTCTCCGAACTTTACATAAAAAAATTTGTCTTCCATTCTAAATCAGTGCTGACGTGCCAAACCTCCACCCATAACAGTGCTTACGTGCCAAACCTCCACCCATGACAGTGCTGACGTGCCAAACCTCCACCCATAACAGTGCTTACGTGCCAAACCTCCACCCATGACAGTGCTGACGTGCCAAACCTCCACCCATGACAGTGCTGATGTGCCAAACCTCCACCCATAACAGTGCTGACGTGCCAAACCTCCACCCATAACAGTGCTGACATGCCAAAAGTACTTTACCCACAATCACTAGAAGCCATATTACAACTTTTCGGTGACTAATTAAGTACTGAAAGAGAGAGAGAGAGAGAGAATTATAATGCCATGTTTTTCAATCTCCTTCCTTCTTCCTTCCTTCCTTCCTCCCCTATTCCTCCTTTCCTTACTTCCTTCCTTCCTTTCTTCCCTTCCTTCCTTCCTTCCTTCCTTCCTCCATCCCTCCCTTATTCCTTCCTGCCTTTCTTCCTTCCCTCCTTCCTTTCTTCCCTCCTTCCTTTCGTCTTTTGTACTCGTGAAAATACAAGAAAGAAATAAGAAAGGAAAAACAATACCCTGTTTATCTCTCTCTCTCTCTCTCTCTCTCTCTCTCTCTCTCTCTCTCTCTCTCTCTCTCTCTCTCTCTCTCTCTCTCTCTCTCTCTTAAATTGTCGTGTTTTTATCGCCGTCCACAATTTGTTTTCTTTCTTGGTCATTTATTGTCATTTTCTTTCTTACTCTTTTCTATATATTTTTCCCTTCATTCATATTTTTTTAATTCTTCATTTATTTACATTCTTCATCGAGAGATTTATTTTTTATTGTTATTATTCTATCATCTGCCTAGGTTCCTCTGCTTTGTTAGATTTCCTTTGTCTCTCTCTCTCTCTCTCTCTCTCTCTCTCTCTCTCTCTCTCTCTCTCGTATATTTGTTTTTCTGCGTATGATTTGTTAGTCTGTTTCCTCCTCCTCCTCCCTCTCCCTCTCCTCCTCCTCCTCCTCCTCCTCCTCCTCCTCCTCAAGTCTTCCTGTTTCCTTCGTTTTCTTTGCACTTCCTTTCTTGTCCCTCCTCTTCCTTCCTTCCTTGCTTCCTCCTCTTCCTTCTCTTCCTTCCTTTCTTGTCTCTAATTCCTTCCTTCCTTCCTTCCTCTTGCTTATTGAAGTCGTACTCAGGAGGAATAGGAAGGGAGGAGGAGGCATCTCTCTCTCTCTCTCTCCCCTCTCTCTCTCGTCCTCTCTCTCTCTCTCTCTCTCTCTCTGTTATCATCATTATTGCTATTACTTATTAGTAGTTGTAGTTTTATTTATCCTATAATGTCACTTTATCTTCTCTTCCTCCTCCTCCTCCTCCTCCTCTCTTCTTCCTTCACTCTCCCTCTCAGTTCCTTGTCATATTTTTTTCTCCCCCCTCTTTTTCTCATCTCTCTCTCTCTCTCTCTCTCTCTCTCTCATCTCTCTCTTCTCCTCCTCTCTCACTCTCTCGTCTCTCTCCTCCTCTCTCTCTCTCTCTCGTGGTGGGAGAGGAAGGGGAGGAAAGACGATAATAAAGGAAGGAAGAAAGGGAAGAAGAGGAGGAGGCGAATGTTTGCTTTGGTGTGACGTCATCGGGAAGTTTAGCAGATGACCACCTCTCTCTCTCTCCTCTCTCTCTCTCTCTCTCTCTCTCTCTCTCTCTCTTCTCTCCTCTCTTCTCTCTCTCTCTCTCTCTTCTCTCTCTCTCTCTCTCTCCCCTCTCTCATCGGCGTATGCTATTCCACTTCATTTCTTTCCAGGTTTTTTTTTCTTGTTTCCCTCTTCTCTCTCTCTCTCTCGTCTCTCTCCTCTCTCTCTCTCTCTCTCTCCCCTCCTCTCTTCTCTCTCTCTCTCTCTTTTGTTTTGCTGTATAATGATGTGATTTTGCTATGATGATACTGCTTGTGTGTGTTTGTGTGTGTATTCATCTAGTTGTATTTTACAGGGCCTGAGCAACGCTCGTATGGCCCCGTCTCCATATCAACATTTTTATCCTTCATCCTTAGTGTTGGGGGAAGCCACCACCCCGGGAGGCGGGTCACAAACCCCGGCTAACACCCGGTACCCATTCACTGCTGGGTGGACAGGGGCTCGGGTTTTAAGGAAACAGCCCATCTGTTTCCGCTCCGCCCGGGGATCGAACCCGGGACCTCTTGGTTGTAAACCGAGCGTGCTACCCCTACACTACGGAGTACCCTCAGTGTGTGTGTGTTCACCTGCGTACACGCACGATCATCAAATATCTCTGGTCATTCCACCATAAATGTGCTGGTCTTGAATCTCATGTGCAGGTCTTATGAATCCCAATCCTTTCTCTCTCTCTCTCTCTCTCTCTCTCTCTCTCTCTCTCTCTCTCTCTCTCTCTCTCTCTCTCTCTCTCTCTCTCTCTCTCTCTCTCTCTCTCTCTCTCTCTCTCGGTTCACAAAGCACGAAAGGAAGAAAAAAGTAGAGCGTGGAAAAGGATTACGAGGAAGAGGAGGAGGAGGAGGAAGAAGAAGAAGAAGAAGAAAGAAGAGAGGAGGAGGAGAGAAGAGGGCTGTGGTAGTCATTAATGCTGGTATCACAGGTAGCTCTCCTCCTCCTCCTCCTCCTCTATGAATGCTTTGACGGTTTTTCTCTTTAGTTTTTCAGCCATTTTATAATTCCTTAAATTTTCGTTCAACTCTAAATCTGATCTTTTTTTCTCAGTCGTATATTTTTTCGTTTTTATTTGACTGATTTTTTTTTATATAGTAGTTTTTTTCTTCGGTATATACCATTTTTTTTTTCTTGTTTGACTTATTAATATTTTTTCTTTTTCTGGTAACTGCATTTTTTATCCATTTTTTTTTCAGTTTTATTTTCGTATATTTTTGTCTTTCGTTTTTCTTCAAATTTACGTTTTTTTGTATTCGATTTATTAGATTCGATTAGATTTTCATTCAATTTTCGTTTTTTTTTACTATTTTCTTAATTTTGTTTATTATATATTTAATTATATTTTATTGGATTTGTATGACTTGGTACATCGGCATTTTTTTTATCAAGTTTTTTTAATATTTTTATCTGTTATCTATTTAATTAATATTCTTGTCTTTGTAATCTATTATAATTTATGTACGGTAATTTCTATTTTTTTTTTTTCGTTTATCTAGATCTGTTTTTTTTCTTCTAAGTGGCAGTTTTTTCTTGATCTTATATGTTAATTATATGTATCCGGTTACCATATTTTGTATACTGTTAACCCCTTCACGCCCAGATCTTTCCATGGCTATATAAAATCGTCTGTTAGCCATAAAATTACGAAAAGTAGCTTAATATACCAAATTAGTTAGTGGAAAGGATACTAAACAGGGCATAGCTGTACAATTATTGCTTATAGTCACTAAAAATCGTCTCATGGTAGCCCAATTACAATGGAAATTACGTTCAGGGCCTCAAGGGGTTAATCGTGGTACATGTTGACACTTAGGCACTCTTTGTTGGATTGACTTATGTTTGCCATCATCGTCTTGCTCTCTTCTTTTCCAGTCATCATCTTTTATTCTTCCTCTTCATCATTTCTTCATATTCTTCCTGCATCATCGTCTTCCTCTATCTTATTTTGTCATTATCTTCTTCCTCTTCCTCTTTTTATGTCATTATCTTCTATTCTTCCTCTTCTTCCTCTTCCTCATCCTCTTTTTATGTCATTATTTTTTATTCTTCCTCTTCCTCTTTTTATGTCATTATCTTTTATTCTTCCTCTTCTTCCCTTCCTCTTCCTCTTTTTATGTCATTATCTTCTATTCTTCCTCTTCTTTTTATGTCATTATCTTCTATTCTTCCTCTTCTTCCTCTTCTTTTTATGTCATTATCTTCTCTTCTTCCTCTTCTTTTTATGTCATTATCTTATATTCTTCCTCTTCCTCTTCCTCTACTTTTTGTGTCATTATCTTATATTCTTCCTCTTCCTCTTCCTCTACTTTTTGTGTCATTATCTTCTATTCCTCCTCTTCTTCCTTTTCCTCATCCTATTTTTATGTCATCTTCTATTCTTCCTCTTCTAATTCTTCCTTTCTCCTCTTAGTTTTTCCTCTTCATCATCTTTTTAATTTGTATTTTATATCTATTATTCTGTTTCGTTGTATAATAGATTAATATATTTTAGTCTTGCTGTCTTTGTGTATTTATTAGTTTGAATGTGTGTGTGCGTGTGTGTCTGTCTGTGAGTGTGTTGATGTGTGTGTGGTGTCACTGGTGTGTATATGTGTGTGTGTATGTGTGTGATGCGTGTGTGTGTGTGTGTGCGTGTGTGTGTGCTTGTGAGTGTGTGTGTGTGTGTAGTTCCTATTTATATATTTAGGTGCAAAGAATCATCTCTAATCCTTTAATAAGTTGTCACGGATTCATTTATTACGCTAACTTATTTTCTTTGTGTCCGTCTGTCTGCCTGTGTCTGTATGTATGTGTGTATGCATGTAAATATAATACTAATAATGTGTCCGTCTGTCTGTCTGTGTCTGTATGCATGTGTGTATGTATGTGTGTATGCATGTAAATATAATACTAATAATGTGTATATGCCTGTATGTCTGTATGTCCGAGTGTATGCATGTAAATAAGATGGTAGATGCAAGGTATTTAGGTCTCTCTCTCTCTCTCTCTCTCTCTCTCTCTCTCTCTCTCTCTCTCTCTCTCTCTCTCTCTCTCTCTCTCTCTCTCTCTCTCTCTCTCGTCTGCCCTTCCCTCCCACGTGCCCCCCCTCCCCCCCTTGCCTTACCTAACACCTACACCTAAGTGACGTAATTACTGCACACACACACACATCAACACACACACACACACACATCAACACACACACACACACATCAACACACATACACACGCACACATCAACACACACACACACATCAACACACACACACACACACGCACACATCAACACACACACACACACACACACACACACACACACACACACACTCAACACACACACGCACACATCAACACACACACGCACACATCAACACACACACACACACATCAACACACACACACGCACACATCAACACACACACACACCACACACACACACACACACACACACACATCAACACACGCACACATCAACACACACACACACACACACAACACACACACACACACACACACACACACACATCAACACACCCACATCAACACACCCACATCAACACACACACAGTTTGTAGAGCAGATTGGTAATACTGAGAACTCTTTAAAGGGCTGTTTTCGCTTTATTAGAGAGAGAGAGAGAGAGAGGACTCGAAAGAAAGACAGACATTCGGAGAAATTCAGACATGCAAATAGACAGACGGAATCCAAGGAGAGAGAGAGAGAGAGAGAGAGAGCGAGCGAGGGCAGTGTGCTGGAGAGAAAGAGAGAGAGAGGGGGGAGGGAGGGACTCTTCATACAAGGTCACCTCACTTGATCCCTCCTCCCCCTCCTCCTCCCTGCTGAGATATGTGCAGATAGTTGCAGGGAGCAGATTAAGAGTGGCAGGGTGGATGCCGCCACCCCTGCACCCAGGGAGACAAAGAGAGAGAGAGTACCAAGAAGTGTAAAGGGGGATGAGTGAGAGAGTACTAAATAGGGATAGAGAGAGGGGTAGTAGAGAGAGAGAGAGAGAGAGAGAGAGAGAGAGAGAGAGTACCAAGAAGTGAACGGGAACGCAATGAGTGAGTACTAAATAGGAATTGAGAGAGTACCAATAAGTGAATAGGGGAACAGAGTGAGAAGAGAGAGAGAGAGAGAGAGAGAGAGAGAGAGAGAGAGAGAGAGAGAGAGAGAGAGTACCAATAAGTGAATAGGGGAACAGAGAGAGAGAGAGAGGGGTAGTATGAGGAATGGCAACAGAGAAGGAGTAGGAAGAAGAGGAAAAACTAAATATAAATGACTCCAAGAAGATGACATATTTAGGTAGGAATGCAGAGTAAAGGAAGGAAGAGGAGAGAAATAAGAGAAAGAAAGGGAGGGAGGGAGAAAGGAAGAAAGATGGAGATGGGAGAAGAAAATAGGAGAGAGAGAGAAGGATATAGTAATAGGTAAATAAGAAGTAGTTTAATAAGAAGTAGAATGCGTGGAAGAAAGGAAAGAAAGAGATAATAGAAATAGAAGGGAGGAAGATTAGCAGAGAGAGAGAGAGAGAATATTAAGTAAAGTAGTAAGTAAGCAGGAGTGACAGATTAATAATAATAAGAAGAGATGGAATAAAGGGAGGAGTAAGCAGAACAGCAGCAAGTAGAAGAGTAAAGCAGAGAGAAGCAGGGAAATGGAGAGAATAATAGTAGTAGAAGTAGTTAAGTAGGAGGAACAGTTTGATAAGAAGTAGAATGCATGGAAGAAAGGGAGGAGAGAGAGAGAGACAAGTAGAAGAAGGGAGAGAGAAGGAAAGAGAGGAATAAGAAGTAGGGAGAGGAGGAAAGGGATAAATAAGTAGAAGAAGGAAAGAAGGGAGCAAAGAAGGAAAGGGAGAAAAAAACAGGAGAGAAGAAAGAAGGGAGAAAAAACAGG
>JACEEZ010023398.1:184685-187185 GCA_016584305.1 Chionoecetes opilio | reverse complement strand
GAGGAACGCGCGGCCAATAGCGTGAGGCCAGGGCGACATTATTGACCAATGACCTCGCGCGCCTGCCCCGGGGATTAGCCAATGACCTCGCGCGCCTGCCCCGGGGATTAGCCAATGACCTCGCGCAAGAGATTAGTCAATGGGGAGACGTTGCTTGGGAGGAAGGAACGAAGGAAGATAAGTGAAAGAGATTATGGAACAAGCTATAAGTAGGAGGAGGAAGAAGAGCAGAAAATAATGTAATGAGGAAAAAATGGAGGAGTAAAAATTTTAATAAATGAGGAAGAAATAGAGGTAAAGCCCCTCCTATTTTTATGAATTGAGAAAAAAAATAGTAAAATTGTTAATACATGAGAACGTAGTTGATTATGAGCTAATTATGTCGTGAGAAAAAAAGTAGAAGATAGAAAAATATTAATAGATGAGAAAGTAGTAGAATAAAAAATGAAGAGGGGAAAATAATAATAAAAAGAGGAAGAGGGGAAAATAATAAAAAAAAGGAAGAGGGGAAAATAATAAAAAAAGGAAGAGGGGAAAATAATAATAAAAAGGAAGAGGGGAAAATAATAATAAAAAGAGGAAGAGGGGAAAATAATAATAAAAAATGAAAATGAAGGAAGAGGAGAAAAGATAAAAAAAATAAGGAAAAAGAAATAGCGTAGAGTAGGAAGAGAGAAAACAAATAATTAAGAAATGAGGTCGACGTAGAAGGAAGAAGAGGAAGAGGAGAACAGGATAATAAAGACACAAGAAACAAGGAAGGTGGAAGAGGAGTGAAAAGAATTAGGACATGAGAGAGAAAAGAAAAAAGTAGGAGTGAAAAAGTAAGAAATAAGAAAAGAAGTCAGGGGAGAAAAATAATGTAAGGACAAAAATAAACAGTTCAGAAAAAGATAGAAAAATACTCTTGGCCTGGTATTTAGGTTCTTAAGGTTATTTTTGGTATGTTTTAGGTTATTTTAAGTATATTATAGGTTATTTTTGGTATATTTTAGGTTATTTTTGGTATATTATAGGTTATTTTTGGTATTATAGGTTATTTTTGGTATATTATAGGTTATTTTTGGTATATTTTAGGTTATTTTTTATATATTTTAGGTTATTTTTGGTATATTATAGGTTATTTTTGGTATATTATAGGTTATTTTTGGTATATTATAGGTTATTTTTGGTATATTATAGGTTATTTTTGGTATATTATAGGTTATTTTAAGTATTTTTGGTATATTTGAGGTTATTTTAAGTATTTTTGGTATATTATAGGTTATTTTAAGTATTTTTGATATATTATAGGTTATTATAGGTTATGGGAGGATGCCGATCCTCCCATTGACGAAACCGCACCATCTCTTGACGAAGTCAGAGAGGCTGTAGCAAAGTTGAGGGGTGGAAAGGCAGCTGGTGTTTGTAATATCAGTGCGGAGCTCCTCAAAGCTGGGGGTGAGGCCATGATCCGCGGGTTGCATGCTGTCCTGACTGCCGTGTGGCAATCTGGTACCATTCCTCCTGACTGGAAAAGGGGGCTGGTCGTCCCTATCTGGAAAGGGAAAGGGGACCGTCAGGACTGCAACAATTACCGCGGTATTACACTGCTCAGCGTACCAGGCAAGGTGCTTGCCCATCTATTGCTGACACGGATTCGCAGTCATCTGGTGAAGCATCAGAGACCTCAGCAGTCTGGGTTCACGCCTGGTAAGTCAACAACGGACCGTATCCTAGCGCTTCGTGTCCTGGTGGAACGCCGACGTGAGTTTCGACAGGGGATGCTTGCAGCCTATGTTGATCTCAAGAAGGCATTTGACTCAGTGCATCGTGAGTCACTTTGGGATCTTCTGCGACTTCGAGGGATTCCTGTAAGGACTATTGGTTTGATAACTGGTATCTATTCTGGGATTGAGAGTGCTGTGAAGTGTGGGGCAGGTGTATCCAGCTTCTTCCCTGTGAATACAGGAGTGAGGCAAGGGTGCGTCCTTGCCCCATCACTTTTCAACGCTTGCATGGACTGGGTATTGGACAAGGTTGTAGATCAAAGTGATTGTGGAGCATCCGTCGGCAACACCAAGATCACTGATCTTGTTTTTGCCGATGATGGAGTAATCTTTGCTGAGTCGCTGGAGGTCCTGGTGATGGCTCTCGAGGCGCTGCACGAGGAGGCAAAGCCTTTGGGACTTGGTCTCCTAGCTCAAGACCAAGGTCCAGGTGTTTGGAGACTTACTAGATGAAGCAGTACAGTCTGTTCATGCGTGTGGCGAGGACATTGAGATCTTGGAAAGTTTTACATACCTTGGTAGCGCAGTCCATAATGATGGCGGGTCACGTCAAGAAGTCTTACGGCGGATTGGCATAGCCCACGGTGTTATGGACTCGCTCAGCGGGAGTATTTGACATTGTCGGTACCTATGCAGAAGGACAAAGATCCGGATCTTCAAGTCGCTTGTGGTCCCTGTCTTACTCTATGGCTGTGAGACATGGACACTAAATAGTGACTTGAAGAGACGAA
>JACEEZ010023398.1:164685-179685 GCA_016584305.1 Chionoecetes opilio | reverse complement strand
TTTTTTTCTCTCTCTCTCTCTCTCTCTCTCTCTCTCTCTCTCTCTCTCTCTCTCTCTCTCTCTCTCTCTCTCTCTCTCTCTTCTCTCTCTCTCTCTCTCTCCTCTCTCTCTCTCTCTCTCTCTCGTCTCCACTACTCTACCACCACAAACTAACTGCACTACCAATGCTAACAACTAACTATATATACTACTACTGTTGCTAACACCCACCACTATAACTACTACATACTTCTGCTGACCTACACTACATATCACATCATCTTCTACCACTCTACTACTACTACTTCTACTACTGTACAACTCTTTATACTACTCACTACTCTATCTACTACTACTTTTACTACTTTACTACTCCACACCCTTAGAATACCACTACTACTACTACCCCATACCTACTACCACTACTGTTTCTACCACCACCACCTACATACTACTCTACTACTACTGTTCTACCACCCCACAACTACTACACTGTTACTACACCACTACTGTTACTACACCACCACCACTACTACTACTACTGTTACTACACCACCACAACTACTACTGTTACTACACCACCACCACTACTACTACTGTTACTACCACCACAACAACTACCACACTACTACTTCTGTTACTACACACCACAACTACTACTACTTCTACTGTTACTACCACCACCACAAACTACTACTACTTTACTACACCCCACAACTACTACTGTACTACACACCACATCACACCACACTACTCACTCACTACTACTGTTACTACACCACCACACTACTTTACTACTACTACTACTACTACTACTACTACTACTGTTACTACCACCACCACCACCACTACTATTACTACTACTACTACTACTACTGTTACTACCACTACTACTACTTCTACTGTTACTACCACCACCACCACAACTACTACTACTGTTACTACCACCACCACAACTACTACACTACTACTACTTCTGTTACTACCACCACCACAACTATTACTACTTCTACTGTTACTACCACTACCACCACAACTACTACTACTGTTACTACCACCACCACCACAACTACTACTGTTACTACCACCACCACCACAACTACTACTACTGTTACTACCACCACCACAACTACTACTACTTCTACTGTTACTACCACTACCACCACAACTACTACTACTGTTACTACCACCACCACCACAACTACTACTACTGTTACTACCACCACCACCACTACTACTATTACTACCACCACCACCACTACTACTACTGTTACTACCACCACCACCACAACTACTACTACTATTACTACCACCACCACTACTACTACTGTTACTACCACCACCACTACTACTACTACTACTGTTACTTACCACCACCACACTACTACTACTACACTAACACTACCACACCACCACACAACTACTACTACTATTACTACCACCACACATACTACTACTGTTACTACCACCCACCACAACTACTACTACTACTGTTACTACCACCACCACAACTACTACTGTTACTACCACCACCACCACAACTACTACTACTTTTACTACCACCACCACTACTACTACTGTTACTACCACCACCCACCACAACTACTACTACTACTATTACCACCACTAACTACTACTGACTACTTACCACCCACTACTACTATGCTACTACCACCACCACAACTACTACTACACTGTTACTACCACACCACTACACCACCACCACCACACTACTACTACTACTCACTACTACTACTTACACTACCACCACCACAACTACTACCACTACTACCCACTACTACTTCTGTTACACCCCCCACCACCACAACTAACACTACTACTGTTACTACCACCACCACCACTACTACTACTACTACTGTTACTACCACCACCACCGCTACTACTACTACTACTACTACCACTACCACTACCACTACCACTACCACTACCACCACCACAACTACTACTACTACTATTACTACTACTACTACTACTACTACTACTACTGTTACTACCACCACCACCACCACTACTACTACTACTACTACTACTACCTACTACTACTACACCCACTACTACTACTACTACTACCACCTACTACACCACCACCCACCACCACCACCACCACTACCCACCACCACCACACCACCACCACCACCACCACCACCACCACCACCACCACCCCACCACCACCACCACCACCACCACCACCACCCCTACTACTACTACTACTGTTACTACCACCACCACAACTACTACTACTACTACTGTTACTACCACCACCACCACTACTACTACTACTACCACAACCACCACCACAACTACTACTACTACTACTACTACTGTTACTACCACCACCACCACTACTACTACTACTACTACTACTACTGTTACCACCACCACCACAACTACTACTACTGTTACTACCACCACCACAACTACTACTACTACTGTTACTACCACCACCACCACTACCACCACCACAACTACTACTACTACTACTGTTACCACCACAACTACTACTACTACTGTTACTACCACCACTACAACTACTACTGTTACTACCACCACTACAACTACTACTACTGTTACTACCACCACCACAACTACTACTACTACTACTACTACTGTTACTACCACCACTACAACTACTACTACTGTTACTACCACCACCACAACTACTACTGCTACTGTTACTACCACCACCACAACTACTACTGCTACTGTTACCCCGCCACAATTACTACTATTTCTGTTACTACTACCACTACTACTACTGTTACTACCACCACCACCACAACTACCTACTACTACTACTACTACTACAGTTACCACCACCACAACTACTACTACTATACTACAGTTACCACCACCACATCCTCCTCTCGTTCCTTACATAAGACGCAGGGGAGGGGAAGGGGGGCTCATTGCTTCTGACGAGATGGAGCAAAAGAAGGGAGGAAGAGGAGGAGGGGTTTGTGGGGCTTCCTCCGCCTCCTCCTCCTCCTCCTCCTCTTCTAATCTTCTTCCTCCTGCTCCTGTCTTAGATACTGTGTGTGTGTGTTTGTGTGTACTTAAATATTTATTCATACATGGTCGCCTTGTGTGTGTGTATAGTATACCTACGTATTTATTCATTATATTGTCGCTCTGTGTGTGTGTGAGAGAGAGAGAGAGAGAGAGAGATGTATGTTCAGTATTCATTATCGATCTTGATAACGTGCTAGATTCGTGATCGCCAGTTGTTACCCTCCCTGGCTTGGAGCTCATTATTACCGATCTTTGGGTAAGGCCGGGACCTCACACCACACATCATGCTCTTGCTGAAGGGGGACAGTCACCACCCGTTTGTTCGCGAAAAATCTTGAGCCTTGTGTGGGACTCGAACGCATGACCCAGTAGCACGCAGCGATGTGTGTGTGTGTGTGGCGGGGGGGGGGGGGGGGCTGTACACGTAGTAAATCTATATATCTCGACAGAAGCGATGAGAAATAGGAACATGAAGAAAAAAGAGATATAGAACTGATAAAAGTGATAACTAAGAACAGTGTTGTAATGAGAGAGAGGAGAGAGAGAGAGAGAAGTAAAGTTAAATACTGAATATTTTGAAGATATTACCGCGCTTGACATGGCTATAAGATATTTATTAATACTGTTATTTTAGTTTTTTATCATTATTATTATTGTTATTATTATTATTGTTATTATTATTATTATTATTATTATTATTATTATTATTATTATTATTATTATTATTATTATTATTATTATCGTCACTATCAGGAGGCAGAGACACCAAGAGTAACCAAGCAGCAACGAATGTAAAACAAAATATAAATTGGATAGTTAGTTACCTACATATTATATACTTATTTGATGCCTTGATTTAATGAAAGGAAAATAGAGGAAGAAATGAAAAAAAAAGTAATATTTGATGCATTAATTTAAAGAGAATGAAGAAATCCAGGAAGAAAAGAGAAAGTAATGTTAAGTAAAGTGAGACATTACGAGTTGTCTTCAGAATAGAAGGAGGGGGGGGAGGTGGTGGTGGTAAAGAGGGGGGGAGGGGGGAGAAGAGGAGGAGGTGGGAGGGGGGGTAGAAAAGGAGGAACAATACAGGTAGAGGAGGAGGGAAGAGTGTGAGGAAGGAGGGAGGAGTGGGAGGAAGGAGGAAGAGGGAAGAGTGGGTGGGAGGAATGGAAGGCAGGAGGAGGAGGAGGAGGAAGGAAGAATGGGAAGAGGAGGAGGAGGAGGGGGAAGAGTGGGTGGAAGGAGGAGGAGGGGGAAGAGTGGGTGGAAGGAGGAGGAGGAGGAGGAGGGAGTACAAGGAGTAAGTACAAGGAGTAAGGAGTAGGTTCTTGGCACTCCACAGAGGGTCCTTAAGGGAAGTGAGTGCCAGGCAGAGTGTCACTAAGGGAGCCAATTCTCTCTCTCTCTCTCTCTCTCTCTCTCTCTCTCTCTCTCTCTCTCTCTCTCTCTCTCTCTCTCTCTCTCTCTCTCTCTCTCTCTCTCTCTCTCTCTCTCTCTCTCTCTGGTTACTTGTGTATATCTGTATTGAAATTTTATAGTTTTGTAATACTCCATGAATATTATCACAAGTGTTTATAACTTAATATTATTTGACTTATTTTTATCATCATCATTATTATTAGTTATTATCAATGGTTAAGTAGTAGTAAAATTGTTCTCTCTCTCTCTCTCTCTCTCTCTCTCTCTCTCTCTCTCTCTCTCTCTCTCTCTCTCTTCTCTCTCTCTCTCTCTCTCTCTCTCTCTCTCTCTCTCTCTCTCTCTCTCTCTCTCTCTCTCTCTCTCTCTCTCTCATGAAGTTAACCAAGTCTTTCTTTTCTCCCGCAGGTAAGGACGCGATGAGGCGCGGCACGGAACGGTACACACAGGTAAAGGAATACAAAGGAAGAATAGACAGCAACAGCCACACTGAGCTAAACGAGGCTGCCTGTGCGACTACTTTCTACCACTAGTTTCTACGTGTTAGAGGTAAAAGAATAGTAAAGTTGAAGGCTCCTCCCCACCCACCTCTCCAAAAAAGTGAGAAAAAAACCACCATGCAGTATAGAAAAACTGCCATTGAATTTTATAGGAAAGATTGAAGGAGAGACACTCTAAACTAAAGCTAACGCTAAAAAAAAAAAAAAGCTTACGTCGGGCCGAAGTAATGGAGTGTGGCAGTTGATGCAAAGTATTTATCTAGTTTGTTCTTAAACGCCTCAACCGTGTTACTATTAACTACTTTTGCTGGAAGAGAGTTCCATATATTAACAACTCTATTAAAGAAAAAGTGCTTCGCTTCATGTGACCGAAATCGCTTACCAATGATGAAAGGAGGAGGAGAATCATGTCATGTAGAGAGGGAAGCCATAGTGTGTGTGTGCGTGTGCGTGTGCGTGTGTGTGTGTGTGTGCGTGCGTGCGTGTGCGTGTGTGATAGTTGTTGTTTCGAATTCGTATATTGTCGCTATTCTACTTCCTTCCTTTCCTTCTTTTCTTCCTTCCTTTTCTTCCTTACCTCCTTCCTTCCTTCTTTTCTTCTTACCTTTTTGTCCTTTCCTTCCTTCCTTCCTTTTCCTTCCCTCCTTTTTTTCTTTTCTTTCTTCCTTTTCCTTCCTTCCTTACCTCCTTCCTTCCTTCCTTCCTCCTTTCCTTCCTTACTTCCTTCCTCCCTATCGTTTCTCATGTAAATCTCTTTCATTAACTTACCCCCCCCCTCTCTCTCTCTCTCCCCCTCTCTCTCTCCCCCTCTCACACACACACACACACACACACACACACAGGTGGATCGAGACACGTTTAGCCGCACAGGTGAGGTCATTAGCCACCACTACCATTACCCACACAACGCACTCATTACACACACAGGCACTGACAAATACTCATTCATTATACACACGTAGTAATAGAGTAGTGATATACATGTAGTAGTTATAGACATAGTAACACTTCAATACACTCACAGTTATAGCTCGGCATTCTCTTACAGTAATACTTCATCAATTAATGCATATATACTTTTTCTAACATTATTTCCTACTTCTATTACTACTACTTCTATTACTACTACTACTATTACTACTACTTCTATTACTACTACTTCTATTACTACTACTACTATTACTACTACTTCTATTACTACTACTACTATTACTACTACTTCTATTACTACTACTTCTATTACTACTACTTCTATTACTACTACTTCTATTACTACTACTATTACTACTACTTCTATTACTACTACTTCTATTACTACTTACTATTACTACTACTTCTATTACTACTACTTCTATTACTACTTCTATTACTACTTCTATTACTACTACTACTATAACTACTACTTCTATTACTACTTCTACTATAACTACTACTTCTATTACTACTACTTATATTACTACTACTTCTATTACTACTACTTCTATTACTACTACTACTATAACTACTACTTCTATTACTACTACTACTATTACTACTACTTCTATTACTACTACTTCTGTTACTACTACTTCTATTACTACTACTTCTATTACTACTACTACTATTACTACTACTTCTATTACTACTACTTCTATTACTACTACTACTATTACTACTACTTTTATTACTACTATTACTACTATTACTACTATTACTACTACTACTATTACTACTACTTATATTACTACTACTACTTCTATTACTACTACTTCTATTACTACTACTTTTATTACTACACTTTATTACTACTATATACTATTACTACTACTACTATTACTACTACTACTATTACTACTACTACTATTACTACTACTCTATTACTACTACTTCTATTACTACTACTCTATATATACTACTTTTACTTACTACTAATCTACTATTACCTATTACTACTACTACTATTACTACTACTTATTACTACTATACTACTACTTATTACTACTACTACTACTATCTATTACTACTACTACTATTACTATACTTCTATTACTACTACTTACTATTAACTACTTACTACTACTTCTACTACTATCTACTATATATTACTACTACTACTATTACTACTACTTACTATTACTACTACTACATTACTACTACATTACTATTACTACTACTCTATTACTACTACTTACTTACTACTTACTATTACTACTACTTTATTATCTACTTCTATTACTACTACTACTATTACTATACTACTCTACTACTATATTACTACTACTTCTATTACTACTACTACTTATTACTACTACTACTATTCTACACTCTACTACTACTACTATTACTACTACTACTACTACTACTATACTACTACTTCTATTACTACTATACTATTACTACTACTTATCTATTACTACTACTACTATTACTACTAATTTACTACTACTCTATTACTACTACTTATATTACTACTACTTCTATTACTATACTACTACTACAACTACTATTACTACTACTTCTATTACTACTACTACTATTACTACTACTTCTATTACTACTACTTCTATTACTACTACTACTATTACTACTACTACTACTACTACTATTACTACTACTTCTATTACTACTACTACTATTACTACTACTTCTATTACTACTACTTCTATTACTACTACTCAACTACTTACTATTACTATACTACTTATTATACTACTACTATTACTACTACTTCTATTACTACTTCTACTACTACTACTACTATTACTACTACTACTATTACTACTACTACTATTACTACTACTTCTATTACTACTACTTCTATTACTACTACTTCTATTACTACTACTTACTATTACTACTACTACTATTACTACTACTACTATTACTACTACTACTATTACTACTTCTATTACTACTACTCATACATATACTACTACTACTATATTACTACTACTAATACTTATTACTACTACTTACTATATACTATTACTTACTATTACTACTACTTCTATTTACTACTACTATCTATATACTACTACTACTATTACTACTACTTACTATTACTACTACTATTTCTATTACTACTACTTCTATTACTACTACTTCTATTACTACTACTACTATTACTACTACTACTATTACTACTTCTATTACTACTATTACTACTACTACTATTACTACTACTACTATTACTACTACTACTATTACTACTACTTCTATTACTACTACTTCTATTACTACTACTACTATTACTACTACTACTATTACTAATACTTCTATTACTAATACTTCTATTACTATTACTACTATTACTACTACTACTATTACTACTACTTCTATTACTACTACTACTATTACTACTACTACTATTACTACTACTACTATTACTACTACTACTATTACTACTACTATTACTACTACTTCTATTACTACTACTTCTATTACTACTACTTCTATTACTATTACTACTATTACTACTACTACTATTACTACTACTTCTATTACTACTACTACTATTACTACTACTACTATTACTACTACTTCTATTACTATACTTCTATTACCATACTATTATTACTTACTAGTATTACTACACTTCTACTACTACTACTACTATTACTATACTTCTATTACTATACTACTATTTACTATACTTCTATACTACTACTTTATACTATTACTTAGTACTGTACTATACGTACTTCTATGTACTACTACTATCTATACTAATTACTATACTACTATTATACTACTTACTATATTACTACTAGTACTATTAATACTACTTCTATTACTACACTCTTACATACTATACACAACTACTGACTCATACTACAACTACTTCTATTACTATTACTATACTACTCTTGTACTTCGCTTACATTAGTTGTGCCTCTAGTCGTACTGTGTTGTTTTGTTATAATGTTCTATGTGTTTGATTTCTTTTTAATACTATTATGTAGTGTTGTTGTCTAGCTACTACTAATACTATACTACTACTACTAACTACAAAGAGATACTGAATTCAAATTTATTACTAACACTTCTACTTGATTACTAGTACTTTAAGGAGTGTGTCCTAGAGAGTAGAGTATAGAGAGAGTAGAGTAAGAGAGGCCAATATATAGATGTTTCTTTCGCCTATCACTCATTACATTCAATCCACACAACACACACACACACACACACACACACACACTAAACACATGCAATTCGACGAAAGACCATATTTGTTCCACATCTAGCTTGTATGACCTTACCCGTCTGTGTGCCTGAGTGTATTGTGCGCTCCGTCGCATGTGATGTGTTGTATTAGTGAAGCGGTGTGGTTGTGCTGTACTGTGATCTCATACTGTGGCATTACTAATCTCCTCTACCTACTACGTAAGCCAAGAGGAGAGGAACGATCAATCCCATTTAATTATCTCAGGGTTTTCACTCTAGATGTTGATGTTGTGGCTGTTGTAGGGTAGTAGTAGTAGTAGTAGAGTAGAGTTAGGAGAGTGGTTTGGTAGTAGAGAGTGGGTTGTGTTCCGCCACACCAATACACACCCCAAAAGCACACACCCCACACAAAAGACACGAAAATAGAAAAGACTATGACCCAAATCCCCACTTTATATACTAACGCACCGTTCCCTATTATGGCTCACCTCACACCCATCTGTAAATGATTGCATTAAGAGCGACGTGGTAAATCCACACAACTGATACTAAGGGATAAGACCTAAATAGCTGTCTATTTATTACCTACTCTACATTACTACCTCATATAACCTCAATCCTTAAATCCTATCCTCCTCAATTTCCTCCTCCATTCAATAAAAAAATTGGATTTTGGGTTTAAATTTTCCTTCCCTTTTGGCCCCCCCAGGGCGTCACTCCCCTCTTCTGTAGTGGCAGCTTCGGGCTTAGGGGGAGGCGGGGGGGGGGGGTGGCGTGAGCTATCCCAATTTCCACACAAGTAAGGGAGGAGGAGGAGGAAGAGGAAGAGAGGAGGGGGAAGGGAGTAGGGGACTGGTCGATTGTATTCCCCTCCTCTTCTTCCTCCTCCTCCTCCTCCTCCTCCTCCTCCTCCTCCTCTTCATATATTTTTTTTTGTCATTTATTCGCTTCTTGGCCCCCACCTCCTCTCTCTTTCTCTCTATCTCTCTCTCTCTCTCTCTCTCTCTCTCTCTCGATTATTTGTGAATATTTGATTTCATTCAATTACCTTGCCACATCATTTTTGCATAACCTACTACTACTGCTACTACTACTACTACTACTACTACTGCTACTACTACTACTACTATACTACTACTACTACTACTACTACTACTGCTGCTATACTACTTCTACTACTTCTACTACCATCACCACTACGACTACTACTATTACACACTGAATTGACGTAATCATTTTAATGTTTGATGGTGGTTTTATGTTTTGTGCAATGGTAGTAGTAGCAGTGGTAGTGGTAGTAGTAGTAGCAGCAGCAGTAGTAGTAGTAGCAGTGGTGGTAGTAGTAGTAATAGCAGTGGTAGTGATGGTAGCAAAAGTAATGAAAGTAGGAAATTGTAGCCGTGCGAAATTGGCATCGATGTTGGTGGTGGTTTAATTGTTGTAGTTGTTGTTGTTGTTGTTGCTGGGAGACTGATGGGGGAAGGGAAGGGAAGGGGGGGTTAAGGGAAACTGGACCCCCCTAAAACAGTCCAAGGCTTTAATTAATCTTGTGCAAATATTGAGAGAGAGAGAGAGAGAGAGAGAGAGAGAGAGAGAGAGAGAGAGAGAGAGAGAGAGAGAGAGAGAGAGACTGCTACCATGGTTTATATTATGTACTACTGTCTAGTGTAGTGGTGTAGAATAGTCTCTTCTTCTCTCTCTCTCTCTCTCTCCTCTCTCTCTCTCCTCTCTCTCTCTCTCTCTCTCTCTCTCTCTCTCTCTCTCTCTCAGCGCCTCCAAGAAATGTAAATCGCACATCACAAAACATATTGGAGATCCATAACGAATTACTCACGCTATTTTGATTGTGACTTCCCCTTCCCTTCCCTTCCTTCCCTTCCCCTTTACTTCCCTTCCCTTCCTTTCCCATTCCCTTCCCTCCCATTTCCTTCCCTTTCCCTTAGTACATTTCCTCCCATAGTGCCTTTCCCTCCCTTCCTTTCCCTTCTCCCTTCCATTTCCTTCCCTTCCTTTTCCTTCCTTTCGCTTCCCTTCCCCTCACTCCTTTCCCTCTCCTCTTCCTTCCATTCCCTTCCCTCTCCTCTCCCCTTCCTTCCTTTCCCTCCCTTCCCTTCCTTCCATTCTTTTTCCTTCCCTTTTCCTTCCCTTTTCCTTCCCTTTCCGTCCTAACCTACAGTGTCTATTATTCATATTATTATTATTTTTGTTATTAGTATTACCATCATTAATATTACTAGTAGCTATTATCATCATTACTACTATACTACTACTGTTACTACAACGACTGCTGGATTTAGCCAAGTTTTGATACATTGGGTTATTTTGGGACTTGATAATTGCGTGTTGGGCTATTTTAGGGAATGGTTTTTTATTGGTGTTTATTCCTGGGAGTTTTGTGTTTGGAGTTGAATTGGTATAGCGTGTGAGGTGATTGGAGGGATTGAATAATGTAGTGAGTGGGGCTGCTTTTGGGCTGGATTGATACACTTTTTAACTTAATTTAAGATAACTTTTAATGCTGACGATGTAGTGACCCGAGTCGTTTTTTCTTTCTCTCTGGATAGCATGAGGCAGGTTTTATTTTCTTTTTTTCAGTGTATATGTGTGTGTGTGTGTGTGTGTGTGTGTTGGATTTTTAGCTAGCGTGTGGTAAGGTGTTTTTGACTGATTGGACAGGTGAGGGCTTGTTGCTACCTCATCCAGGATTGTGTGGACGGGGTAGAGGAGTTGGGAGGGGAAGGACGTTGTACAAAGGAAGAACATAAGAAAATAAGGAAGCTACTTGAGGCCGCGAGGCCTACACGTGGTAGTTCCTGTACCACGTGTGTTAGAACAGACAGCAACAGCCCTACTGGGTCAAACGAGGCTGTCTGTGTGACTACTTTCTACCACTAGTTTCTACGTGTTAGAGGTAAAAGAATAGTAAAGTTGAAGGCTCCTCCCCACCCACCTCTCCCTCCGGTCGAGGCCGGCAGGAAAAAATCACCATGCAGTATAGAAAAACTGCCATGGAATTTTATAGGAAAGATTGAAGGAGAGACAGACTAAACTAAAGCTAACGCTACAAAAAAAAAAGTTTACGTCGGGCCGAAGTAATGGAGTGTGGCAGTTGATGCTAAGTATTTATCTAGTTTGTTCTTAAACGCCTCAACCGTGCTACTATTAACTACTTGTGCTGGAAGAGAGTTCCATATATTGACAACTCTATTAAAGAAAAAGTGCTTCGCTTCATGTGACCGAAATCGCTTACCAATGATCTTGTATCCATTACTACGAGTAGTGCTTGTCCAATCAATATTCAAATAGTCGTTTATGTTAACATTATCGAAGCCATGGAACATTTTAAACAATTCTATTAAGTCTTCTCGCAACCTACGTTTTGACAAACTGAACAAGTTAAGTTCCTTTAATCGCTCTTCGTATGGCCTTGTTTCGCAAGCGCGGAATCATTTTAGTAACTTTTCTTTGTACTCTCCCCAGTTTGATTATATCTTTTCTATAGTAGGGTGACCAGAACTGAACGCAATATTAGTGGTGGTGGTGATTGACTGGTGGTGCTATTAGTGGTGGTGATATAGTGGTGGTTGGTGACTTGATATTTTTTCTTAGTTATTCTAGTTTTCTTTCTTTTTTTATATATAATTTATTCATATTCTAATTCTCGTTTATTTGTTTCAAGTTTTGTTAGGCATACATACGTCTATTAATTATTTGTTGTTTTTTCATTTCATTTATTTATTTTTCTTTATTTTTGTCTGTGTTTTGATAGTGATGGTGATTGTGGTGATGACTCAACTGCCCCGTTTAACCATCATTGCCGGAGAGAGAGAGAGAGAGAGAGAGAGAGAGAGAGAGAGAGAGAGAGAGAGAGAGAGAGAGAGAGAGAGAGAGAGAGAGAGAGAGAATGCAGGCAGGGGAAGAAGAGGAGAGGGATGGATACGGGTTGGAGGGAGGGAAGGGAGGAGGAGAGTTTAAAATAAAAAGTAGAAGAGAGGAGGTGGGAGAATCGGGTATTAAGAGTAATTGGAAGGGAAGAATAATAGGGGAAGGAGGAAGAGAGACAGAAAGGAGGAGGAAAGAAGAGAGAGATGGAAGAACAGAAGAGGAGGAGGAGGAGGAAAGGAGAAAGAGATGGAAGAACACAATCATACAGACGGTATTTTTTTTTTTTTGAGAGAGAGAAAGAGAGAGAGAGAGAGAGAGAGACACGCACACACAATAAGTCAAAAACACACACACACACTCCTGCCTGAACCTAACCTGGTGGGTTAGGGCGCCCGGCACCATTCTATGGTCCGGCGTTCGATTCCCGGCCTCGCTCGTTCCCGGGGATTTTTCCACCAAGGAATTCGAGCGGTAACAGTCTCCCTTGAGCAAGTGGATGGGGGTGTGTGGTGTGTGAGGTCCCAGCATTACCCAAAGATCGGTAATAAAGAGCTCCATGTATTGAAAGTTAACAGTGTGAACGAGGTGGGCGAAAAGGAGCAAAAAACGCCATGTTCCCGCCCAAAAAAAGAGCAAGAACCGCCATGTATCCACCCAAAAAGGAGCAAAAACCGCCATGTATCCACCCAAAAAGGAGCAAAAACCGCCCTGTATCCACCCCAAAAGGAGCAAAAACCGCCATGTATCCACCCAAAAAGGAGCAAAAACCGCCATGTATCCACCCAAAAAGGAGCAAAAACCGCCCTGTATCCACCCAAAAAGGAGCAAAAACCGCCGTGTATCCACCCAAAAAGGAGCAAAAACCGCCGTGTATCCACCCAAAAAGGAGCAAAAACCGCCGTGTATCCACCCAAAAAGGAGCAAAAACCGCCGTGTATCCACCCAAAAAGGAGCCAGTTTGTATTACAGGGACACTTTCACGCGCCTTAACGGGAGGAGGAGGAAGGGGGGGGGTTAGTAGTCTAGGAGGGGAGGAGGAAAGGAGGTAAGCAGGTGGAGGTGGAGGTGGGAAAAGGGAGTCAGAGAGAGAGATAGAGATGTGTGTGTAGGCGGGTTTGTGTACCTCTGCGTGGGTAGGGCTTTCACCTCGAGGTCATGGGCAGGGCAGGGCGAAGGATGGACAGTGACATAGGGAGAAGGGTTGTGGATAGGGAGAGAGAGAGAGAGAGAGAGAGAGAGAGAGAGAGAGAGAGAGAGAGAGAGAGAGAGAGAGAGAGAGAACAAGAACAAGGTGGAGTGGGTGGATAGGTTATATAATGGTTAAGGTAATGGATGGAGAGAGAGAGCAAGGTAGTGTGTGGGTGGATAGGTTAAAATACTGTTAGGGGAGTTGATGGATAGGTAGATGAGATGGATAGATGGTTAGAAAGATAGAAAGGTAATTAATTAAACAGATGGAGTAAATAGATAGGTAGAGACTAATAGGGAAATACATTGATAGATTTTTAGTATTGATTAGATATACGTTATTTTGGTGATGCCTTGAAAGTTTGTTTGTTGATAGTTTATTGCCAAATAACAATTATATACATGAATTTTATACACACATTTTAACCCCTTCACGCCCAGATCTTTCCTTGGCTATAGAAAATGTGTGTTTTCGAGCCATTTAATTACGAAAAGTAGCTCAATATACCCAATTAGTTAGTGGGCAAGGACACTAAACAGGTCATAGCTATAAAATATTGCTTATAGTCACTACAAATCGTCTAATGGCACCCAAATTACAATGGAAATTACGTTCTGGGCCTCAAGGGGTTAAAGGCATTAGTCTGCTGAGCATGAACTCCTTAGCAGACATAAGATCAGTTAACATCATATACATGCATACGTATACGATGACGGCAATAATTCACAAATGAAGATTAACATACAAAATATCAACTCATAATGACATATTTTCAAAAAAGTACCGAAATTTCAGGAGCACAAATTTACTGTATTTTTTGTTTTTAGTAGTAGTAGTAGTAGTAGTAGTAGTAGTAGT
>JACEEZ010023398.1:144685-157185 GCA_016584305.1 Chionoecetes opilio | reverse complement strand
GCGCTGGCCCGGCTAGATTCGGCGCGGGGCGGGGCATGAGGGCCTTAAGCCGCGTGTTGATGCCCCGCGTTAAGGGTGTGGGCTGTGTGACGGGCGTTGATAGGGGCGATTACAGCTGTTCTGACGCCCCTGTGGGTTAGCGTCCAGGGGGCACGGCGGAAGGAAGGGAGGGAGGGAAGAAGGGGAGTGGTGGTGGTGGTAGTCTCTCTTCTCTCTCTCTTTCTCTCTCTGGTAGTGTGTAGTGGTGGTGTCTCATTGAGTTTACGGGTGCATAAGAATTGATTCTCTCTCTCTCTCTCTCTCTCTCTCTCTCTCTCTCTCTCTCTCTCTCTCTCTCCTCTCTCTCTCTCTCTCTCTCTCTCTCTCTCTCTCTCTCTCTCTCTCTAGTATGAGTGAGGAGGAGGGTAGGGGGTCTCTCTCTCTCTCTCTCTCTCTCTCTCTCTCTCTCTCTCTCTCTCTCTCTCTCTCTCTCTCTCTCTCTCTCTCTCTCTCTCTCTCTCTCTCTCTCCGACCACCACAACGAACAATTCTTGACAAAAGTTTCACATGCTCTATCCTCCTCCTCCTCCTCCTCCTCCTCCTCCTCCTCCTCGCTGGGCGGAGGTACGTCCCGCCTAGCAGCCCGCGAACCCTCCTCCTCCTCCTCCTCCTTTTCTTTTCTTCCCTTCCTTCCTTCCTCATCTTAGTCATGTCCTTTCTCTCATTCCTTTTGCTGCTATTTCTATTCCTCCTCCTTCTCTACTGCTTCCTTCCTCCTCCTCGGATTTTCTTTACATACTCCCTGTCCTCGTCTCTCTCTCTCTCTCTCTCTCTCTCTCTCTCTCTCTCTCCTCTCTCTCTCTCTCTCTCTCTCTCTCTCTCTCTCTGGAATTTGTTGTGATTGGTTAGAAAAATTAGTGTCGTCTTGATAGTTTTTTGTTTTAATTAATTATCTATTTGTTATTGTTGTTGTTTTGAAGTTATTATTTCATTCACGTATTGATTTTGTTTTGTTATTGTTATTTACACACACACACACACACACACACACACACACACACACACACCACACACACACACACACACACACACACACACACACACACACACACACACACACATGCAATGCTTACAATATATGCATACCTAGATTATTTTTTAATTTTTTATTACTCTTATTATTATTATTATTATTATTATTATTATTATTATTCGTGGAAGTACATAATATCCTTGAAGTGTTTTTGTTTGACCTTACCTGTTGTTGTTGTTGTTGTTGTTGTCATTTAATCAGTGTCGAGGCGAACGTGTAATCTGGTGATAAAATATTAGTACGTGTGTGTGTGTGTGTGTGTGTATTTGTGTGTGTGTGTGTGTGTATTTGTGTGTGTGTGTGTGTGTGTGTGTGTGTGTATTTGTGTGTGTGTGTGTGTGTGTGTATTTGTGTGTGTGTGTGTGTGTATTTGTGTGTGTGTGTGAGTTGGTGTGATTGCATAGATAAGGAAGGCAGTGCGGGTGGTGACGTGGCGACGGTGATGCTACGGACTCACTACCTGGGGAAACATTACCGTGCTCTGGAATAGTATGTGGGTGGTGTGAGGATGTCTCTAGCCAATCACCGTTGTCCAAGCTCGTGACGTCACATGGGGGTGGAGCTTACGTGATCACTGGGCTATAATCTGTGTTCTATTTAACATCATTTATAAAGTCTAGTTAGGTTAGTAAATAAAAAACAGATTATAGCCCAGTGATCACTTAATTAAGCTCCACCACATGTGACGTCACGAGCTTGGACAACGGTGATTGGGTAGAGACATCCCCACACCACATGCTATTACAGAGCACGGCAACATGCGTCCCGGGGAACATAACAATACTAATACTAATAAGAGATGATGGTGATGGTAATATGTCAACGATTCTGAATTTGTGTGTGGTGTTGACCGTGTTGGTGGTGGTTGTGGTGTTGACCGTGGTGGTGGTGGTTGTGGTGTTGACCGTGGTGGTGGTGGTTGTGGTGTTGACCGTGGTGGTGGTGGTTGTGGTGTTGACCGTGGTGGTGGTGGTTGTGGTGTTGACCGTGGTGGTGGTGGTTGTGGTGTTGACCGTGGTGGTGGTGGTGTTGACCGTGGTGGTGGTGGTTGTGGTGTTGACCGTGGTGGTGGTGGTTGTGGTGTTGACCGTGGTGG
This sequence comes from Chionoecetes opilio, assembly GCA_016584305.1. Lineage (NCBI taxonomy): Eukaryota > Metazoa > Arthropoda > Malacostraca > Decapoda > Majidae > Chionoecetes > Chionoecetes opilio. The sequence continues at coordinate 155,017 of JACEEZ010023398.1, read as the reverse complement.
TGGTGGTTGTGGTGTTGACCGTGTTGGTGGTGGTGGTGGTGTTGACCGTGGTGGTGGTGGTTGTGGTGTTGACCGTGGTGGTGGTGGTTGTGGTGTTGACCGTGGTGGTGGTGGTTGTGGTGTTGACCGTGTTGGTGGTGGTTGTGGTATTGACCGTGTTGGTGGTGTGGTGGTGTTGACCGTGTTGGTGGTGGTTGTGGTGTTGACCGTGTTGGTGGTGGTGGTGGTGTTTGACCGTGTTGGTGGGTGTGTGGTGTTGACCGTGGTGGTGGTGGTTGTGGTGTTGACCGTGTTGGTGGTGGTTGTGGTGTTGACCGTGTTGGTGGTGGTGGTGGTGTTGACCGTGTTGGTGGTGGTTGTGGTGTTGACCGTGTTGGTGGTGGTTGTGGTGTTGACCGTGGTGGTGGTGGTGGTGGTGTTTGACCGTGTTGGTGGTGGTGGTGGTTGTGGTGTTGACCGTGTTGGTGGTGGTGGTGGTTGTGGTGTTGACCGTGTTGGTGGTGGTTGTGGTGTTGACCGTGTTGGTGGTGGTTGTGGTGTTGACCATGTTGGTGGTGGTTGTGGTGTTGACCGTGGTGGTGGTGGTTGTGGTGTTGACCGTGGTGGTGGTGGTTGTGGTGTTGACCGTGGTGGTGGTGGTTGTGGTGTTGACCGTGGTGGTGATGGTTGTGGTGTTGACCGTGTTGGTGGTGGTTTGTGGTGTTGACCGTGGTGTTGGTGGTGGCTGTGGTGTTGACCGTGTTGGTGGTGGTTGTGGTGTTGACCGTGGTGGTGGTGGTGTTAGTGTTGACCGTGTTGGTGGGTGTGTGGTGTTGACCGTGGTGGTGGTGGTTGTGGTGTTGACCGTGTTGGTGGTGGTGGTGGTGTTGACCGTATTGGTGGTGGTGGTGGTGTTGACCGTGTTGGTGGTGGTTGTGGTGTTGACCGTGTTGGTGGTGGTTGTGGTGTTGACCGTGTTGGTGGTGGTTGTGGTGTTGACCGTGTTGTGTGGTGGTTGTGGTGTTGACCGTGGTGGTGGTTGTGGTGTTAACCGTGTTGGTGGTGGTTGTGGTGTTGACCGTGTTGGTGGTGGTTGTGGTGTTGACCGTGTTTGGTGGTGGTTGTGGTGTTGACCGTGGTGGTGGTTGTGGTGTTAACCGTGTTGGTGGTGGTTGTGGTGTTGACCGTGTTGGTGGTGGTTGTGGTGTTGACCGTGTTGGTGGTGGTTGTGGTGTTGACCGTGTTGGTGGTGGTGGTGGTGGTGTTGACCGTGTTGGTGGTGGTTGTGGTGTTGACCGTGTTGGTGGTGGTTGTGGTGTTGACCGTGGTGGTGGTGGTTGTGGGTGTTGACCGTGTTGGTGGTGGTTGTGGTGTTGACCGTGGTGGTGGTGGTGGTGTTGACCGTGGTGGTGGTGGTTGTGGTGTTGACCGTGGTGGTGGTGGTTGTGGTGTTGACCGTGTTGGTGGTGGTTGTGGTGTTGACCGTGGTGGTGGTGGTTGTGGTGTTGACCGTGGTGGTGGTGGTGGTTGTGGTGTTGACCGTGTTGGTGGTGGTTGTGGTTGTGGTGTTGACCGTGGTGGTTGTGGTGTTGACCGTGTTGGTGGTGGTTGTGGTGTTGACCGTGTTGGTGGTGGTTGTGGTGTTGACCGTGTTGGTGGTGGTTGTGGTGTTGACCGTGGTGGTGGTGGTTGTGGTGTTGACCGTGTTGGTGGTGGTTGTGGTGTTGACCGTGTTGGTGGTGGTTGTGGTGTTGACCGTGTTGGTGGTGGTTGTGGTGGTGGTGGTGGTGGTGTTGACCGTGGTGGTGGTGGTTGTGGTGTTGACCGTGGTGGTGGTGATTGTGGTGTTGACCGTGTTGGTGGTGATTGTGGTTGTGGTGTTTAAAGGTACAATTGTATTCATCAGTAATATAGTCATGTCCCCGTGATGAGCTTAAAGTAAGAGGCCTTATTTGTGTGTGTGTGTGTGTGTGTTGAGGCAAACGCGTAATTTCCTGTCTCTTGATAGTAAATTGTTATATATATTTCTTAATCTGTTTCTATTTACCAGTTGCACTCACTACTTCCTTTAGCCCCTTGAGGCCCAGAACGTCATTTCCATTGTAATCTGGGTACCATTAGACGATTTTAATGAATATAGGCAATATTTAATAGATATGACCTGTTTACTATCCTTGTCCACTAACTACTGTGGTATATTCGTTTACTTTTCGTAATTATATGGCTGACAAACACACAATTTTTAATAGCAAAGGAAAGATGTGGGCGTGAAGGGGTTAATGACGCAATCCACTCATTATTCCTCTCTATTGACTCCATCATACTTGTTCATATAGCATACATTATATCTTCATACCTATACATTTATCCACTAATCTATTTACTCTGTTTATCATACTTGTGCACATCCTTCTATTTATCACTGTTTATCATACTTTTTTTTATCTAAGCCTTCTATATACTCTTATTTATCATACTGTTTTTTATATAATCATCTTTATCCACCCTATTTATCATACTTTTTAAAATTAATCCTTCTATTTATCACTATCATACTTTTTTTTTTATCTTTCCCTATTTATCACACTTTTGGATCTAATCATATATTTATTTTATCCACTATTTATCATACTTTTGGATCTACCCTATTTATCATACTTTTTTATTTACATACTTTTCATACTTCATATATTTATCCACTATTTATCATACTTTTTTATCTATCTACTCTTATCATACTTTTTTTTATCTAATCCTTCTATTTATCACTTGTCATACTTTTTGTACATTTAATCATCTATTTATCCACTATTTATCATACTTTAGCACAACCTTCTCTCCTCTTCTCATGTAAAGTTTCTTATTAGCATGGAATCCCCCTGGTATGATTATTAATTATCTATATATATGTTATTTTATTTGAACAGTTATTAACCCCTTCAGATCTTTCCTTTGCCGTAAAAAATCGTATGTTGTTAGCCATACAATTACGAAAAGTAACTAAATATACCAAATTAGTTAGTGGACAAGGATACTAAACAGGTCATATCTATAAAACCTTGCTTATATTCACTAAAAAGCGTCTAATGGTAGCCAAATTACAATGGAAATTACGTTCTGGGTCTCAAGGGGTTAAGAGGTAGATCAGTTTAGACTAAATATTCAGAGTTTTTACATCTATTTCTATTCTTTTTGTTGCACATTAGTACGCCGCGACCCTCTCTTCCCTCCGTCCTACAACTTAATATTGAATATTGACTGCCTTACCTTAACTACCTTTAAAGCCATCTGTGGGATTAACCCCTTGGGACCCAGAACATAATTTCCATTGAAATTTGGGTACCATTAGATGATTTTTAGTGAATATAAGCAATATTTTATAGATATGACCTGTTTAGTATACTTGTCCACTAGCTAATTTGGTATATTCTGTTACTTTTCGTAGTTTTATGGCTAACAACAGACAATTTTGTATAGTCAAGGAAAGATCTGGGCGTGAAGGGGTTAATAACTGTTAAATAAAAAATATTTAAAAAATGTAACCTTGTCGTCGCTAATCTCTGCTCATCAACTCCTCATTCTCTTCAACTTTGTATCCGTACTGTTACTGTCCTATGTTCTTACTGTACTTCTTATTAATGGATAAAATATATATTAAATAAAATAAATAACATACATAATTAATAAATAACATAACTTAATAACAAATATTTAATAATAACAACGAATTAAAACATTTCTTCCACTGAGTTCCATACTACAGAGAGAGAGAGAGAGAGAGAGAGCCTGAGCCTGACCTTGCCTATAACAACTGCATGTGACCCTACGTATGACCTATATTTGACCTCTGCATTTTGACCTGTTTCATGCGTGTTTAAAAGCCTGTTTTTTTATGCCTACCCATTTATTGAAGTTAATTTGTATACGTATGTGTTTTAAGGGGTCCGTGTTATTCATATGTATTCGTGTATGTATGTATGTGTAGTGTTATGTATACTTCAGAAATCCGTGGTTTGTATACATGTATGAGTTACCTTATATGGTTATGAGGAGTATTAGGAGGAGGAAGATGATGAGGTGGAGAAGGAGGAGGAAGAAGAGGAAGAGGAGGAGGAGGAGGAGGATGAAGAAGAAGAAGATGACATGGAGGAGGAGGAGGAAGAAAGACTAAGAGGATGAGGAGAAGGAAGAGGGAGAGGAGGAAGATAAAGAGGAGAAGGAGGAAGGAAGAAGAAGAAGAAGAATGATAAAGAGGAGGAGGAAGAAAAAGAAGAGGAAGAGGAGGGAATCAAGATTACTCAGGAAGCACTGTGAAGAAGGTAGTTTCTTCCTTCCTCCTCCTCCTCCTCCTCCTCCTCCTCCTCCTCCTCCTCCTCCTCCTCCTCCTCTTCCTCCTCCTAATGCTGCGATGAGTTGCCTGCGTGTTTCATAATCTATCGTCATCATCATTCATCATATAACTATTAGGTATCGTTTTATCTAATGAGCTAATAATAATATAACTAGATAAATAATGATGTGTTGTGGAGTTGTTAATGACGCTGCTTGGGATTTGTTGTAGGAAGAAAGGAATTGTTTAGTGTTTAATTTGTTGAAGTAAAATATTGTTCGTTGTAGTTTTTGGAGTAGTAGTTGTTGTTATTGTTTTGGTAATTGTTTTTATTGTTGTTTTGGTGGTAGTAGTAGTATTTTTTATTGTTTTGGCAGTAGTAGTTGTTGTTTTGGTAGTAGTAGTTGTTATTGTTTTGGTAGTAGTTTGTTGTTATTGTTGTTTTGGTTGTAGTAGTTGTTGTTATTGTTGTTTTGGTAGTAGTAGTTGTTGTTATTGTTGTTTTGGTAGTAGTAGTTGTTGTTATTGTTGTTTTGGTAGTAGTAGTTGTTGTTATTGTTTTGGTAATTGTTTTTATTGTTGTTTTGGTGGTAGGAGTAGTAGTTAGTAGTAGTATTTTTTATTGTTGTTTTGGCAGTAGTAGTTCTTGTTATTATTGTTGTTTTGGCAGTAGTAGTTGTTGTTATTGTTGTTTTGGTTGTAGTTGTTGTTTTGAGAAAATGAGTGGAAGTATTAGTAACTTGTATTAGTTGTTATCGTTAGAGGTGGACCGCATGTCGATTCTTCAATATTTGCGGATGTGGATGTTTTGAGTGACAGTCTGCTCAAACAAATCTCATATTATTTTATTTTCAACCAGCTGCACATTATTTCTACTCTCTCTCTCTCTCTCTCTCTCTCGTCTCTCTCTCGTCCTCTCTCTTCTCTCTCTCTCTCTCTCTCTCTCTCTCTCTCTCTCTCTCTCTCTCTCTCTCTCTCTCTCTCTCTCTCTCTCTCTCTCTCTCTCTCTCTCTCTCTCTCTCTCTCTCTCTCTCTCTCTCTCTCTCTCTCTCTCTCTCTCTCTCTCTCTCTCTCTCTCTCTCTTGTCTGTTCAAACAAATCCCATATTATTTTATTTTCAACCAGCTGCACATTTTTTTTCTCTATCTTTTTGTTTTCTCTCTCTCTCTCTCTCTCTCTCTCCTCTCTCTCTCTCTCTCTCTCTCTCTCTCTCTCTCTCTCCTCTCTCTCTCTCTCTCTCTCTCTCTCTCTCTCTCTCTCTCTCTCTCTCTCTCTCTCTCTCTCTCTCTCTCTCTCATAAATCAACATGTAGTAGTGTCTAGTTATTCAAGATGTCCGCATATCATCATCATACCATAGATGCGAACGTTAAAAAATATGTGGATATCCGCGGATGAAATGATTACGTGGATACGGATGCAGATTCAGATATCCGGTCCACCTCTAGTTATTATTGGTATCCTAGTTGAAAAGAACAAATGACATTAAGACATTTTTGACCATGTTCCGTAAATATTACTATTGCCTTGATGTTGCTTTTTTTGTAAAACTGGGGGAAAAAACCTGATTAAAAAAAAACACCCATAGGCGACGTGTTGAGAACCTGTATAGAACCTGTCTTGGCACGCGTCCTGAACCTGTGCCTGACCCGTGTTGCACCTGAGCACGCCCGGAGGTGGACGCGTGTGTGTGTGTGTGTGTGTGATGGCTATGTATGTTCATGAAAGCAATATGGCAAGTCGTAAAGAAAGGAGGAGGAGGGAGATGATGCAGAAGGGAGGAGGAGGAATCATAAGTGGAGGAAAGGAATGGAGGAGGAGTAGGGGGGGGTGAAGATGAGAAGTGTAGGGGAGGAGGATAGGAGTAGATAGATAAAATTAGATAGTAGTAGAGTTGATAACAGTAGATAGATAGTAGTAGATAGATAGTAGTAGAGTTGATAGCAATAGATAGATAGATAGTAGTAGATAGGAGTAGATAGTGGTAGATAGATAATAGTTGATAGTAGTAGATAGATAGTAGTTGATAGTAGTAGATAGATAGGAGTAGATAGTAGTAGATAGATAGGAGTTGATAGTAGTAGAGTTGATAGCAGTAGATAGATATGAGTTGATAGTAGATAGTAGTAGAGTTGATAGCAGTAGATAGATAGCAGTAGATAGATAGTAGTAGATAGATAGCAGTAGATAGATAGGAGTAGATAGATAGGAGTAGATAGATAGATTGGAATAGATAGTAGATAAATAGGAGGAGATAGATAATTTTGATAGGTAAGGGATAGGAAAGGGTGTAGGGGAGGAGGATAGGATAGGGAAGGGAAGGGAAGGGGAGATGGAGGAGGGAGGGAAGGTTGTGAGGATGGGAAAGGATAGCAAAGGCAAGAGATGGAAAAATATGGAGAGGAGGGAGAGGAAGGGAACAGAAAGAGAGAGAGAGAGAGAGAGAGAGAGACTAGTAGGAAGAGAATGGTCACGTGACACCTATTTGTGACGTCACGGAGATTAGAACTACTGAGCAAGATACTACTGCTACTGCTACTGCTTCAACTACCACTACCACTACTACTACTACCACTGCTGCTAATTTGTTACTATTCTTATCTACTTTATTATTATCAACATTTTTATCATTATCATTATTACTTCAGCTGCTAATACCTGTACTACTACTACTACTACTACTACTACTAGTTATGCACACCTCTTTCACACACACACATACAGTCACACACACATCGTCCATCCTCCTCTCCCTTCTCTATCAACGTATGCCTTTTCTCTCTCTCTCTCTCTCTCTCTCTCTCTCTCTCTCTCTCTCTCTCTCTCTCTCTCTCTCTCTCTCTCTCTCTCTCTCTCTCTCTCTCTCTCTCTCTCTCTCTCTCTCTGTTCCCTACCTCTCCCTCATCCTCCTTCATATTTTTCCATCTCTTGCCTTTGCTATCCTTCCTCCTCCTCTCCTGCTCCTCCTCCTCCTCCTCCTCCTCCTCCTCCTCCTCCTCCTCCTCCTCTCCTCCTCCTCCTCCTCCTCCTCCTCCTCCTCCTCCTCCTCCTCTTCCTCTTCTCTCGATATTATATTTTCCTTCCTTCCTCTAACTCATCCAATTCTTTTGACTTTTTTCAACGTTAAGCCTTCTCCTCCTCCTCCTCTTCCTACTCCTCTTCTTCCTCCTCTTCCTCTTACTGCAATGGTAGACTCACTATCCATTATCGTGTGACTCATGGTTAGTCTCTCTCTCTCTCTCTCTCTCTCTCTCTCTCTCTCTCTCTCTCTCTCTCTCTCTCTCTCTCTCTCTCTCTCTCTCTCTCTCTCCTCTCTCTCTCTCTCTCTCTGCACGTTTCTTAGTCGTTGCAGCAAAGGGAAAATGGTTCTTGCTTTATTAGTCTCCTCTTCTTCTCTTCTCTCCTCTTCTCTTCCTCTTCCATCCTCTCTCTTTCTGTTGTCTCCTCTCACCATCCTAGTCTTATATTTCTTCGCACTTTCTTCCCCTCTTTCCTTTCCTATTCGTTTCTTCAACAAATAGGTAGAGGAGTAGAGAAATGGACAAATGTGATCCTCCTTCCCTTCTTCCTCTTCCTCCTCCTTAATTAAAGCGCTCTTAATACCCACCCTATACATTCGCACTGTACTATCGACACATTATTTAACTCTTACACATGCAATACTTACGTCGCCTCTGTGGTGTAGTGGCTGGCGCGCCTGGCTACGAATTTTGCGGGCCCTGGTTCGAATCCGGGCCAGGGCAAGTCGGCGGCCAGCCCAAATAGCTGTTCATCCTTCTTTTCGGGGATGGTTGATAAATGGGTACCTGGGGAAACCTGGGGAAGGTAACTGTGGTAACCCGGATGTCACACTAGCCCTGTGTCCCGGGGTAGCGGCTTGTCACCCACCACAGGCTCAAGGGCTAATGCCACGGAGATGAGCACCGAGGCCACGCGCAGCTTAGCTTATGCCCCCATCCTTACCTTTACTTATTACTTACGTGCCAAGCAGTCCAATGATGCCTCTTATTAACAAAGATCAGCCACAGGTTTGCACTATAGTCTATTTTTTTTAACTAGGCCAAAAATCCTGCCCCCTTGCTGCTTACTGACTGATATTTGATGCCAGGAGAAGGGAATACTGCTTACTGACTGATATTTGATGCCAGGAGAAGGGAATACTACGCTTCTTATAAATTTCAGTTGTATTTTATCATAGTTAACCCTATTATCAGGTAAACACAGGCATCATTTTAAGCACGAGACCTTAAAATAGAATGAAATTTTTGCCTCGTTATAAAAAATAGACTAATTTCTCATGTCTAGTTTTTTTTTGCTGTTATTGCTGCTTTTTCTTTTATTTTCTTTGTCTTTATCTTTTCTTCTATTCCTTTTTTATTAATTTGTCTCATCTTTTTCCTTCACACATTAGCTTCTCTTTTCTTTCGATTTTGGGGTTAATTAATGGTCAGTGTGTTAGTAGGTTGTCTTCGGCCACTCGACAATTGCAGGAACATTTTTAACCCCGAAAATTGACTTTGGGATCGCGAGTTCACCACATCCAGGCGCTGACCACTCTGCCACTTTTTTTTTCCTATCACTGCCTTTTTATTTTTATTATTCTTCGGCCACTCGACGATTGCACGAACATTTTTAACGCCGAAAACTCGACTTTGGGATCGCGAGTTCACCACATCCAGGCGCTGACCACTCTGCCACTTTTTTTTTCCTATCACTGCCATTTTATTTTTATTACTTTTTCTTCCTTTTGTAGGGGCAGTGTCGATTTTTTATTTTTTTTAAATTTTATTTGTGTAGGGGGGCAATATGGTCTTTAAGGATAGGTGGGTAGGTGGGGATGAGCCTTACACTGTACTATCATTCCCTTCCCATTCCCTTCCTTTACAATAATAAGAGAGATCAGTGTATAGAGTGTTATAGTAATAAGTATAGTATAGTATAAGTTATAGGGTAATCAAACCACGTAGTTAAACAGAGAGAGAGAGAGAGAGAGGATTTCTACTACTATTTGTGTATCCTTTGTAATCCTTCCCTCCTCCTTCACCTCGTATTTTCCCTTCCTCCTCCTCCTCCTCCTCCTCCTCCTCCTCCTCCTCCTCCTCCTCCTCCTCCTCCTCCTCCTCTCACTCCTTTATCTTTATTCTTTAATGCTCCTCCCTTCTTTCTCTTTCAAGCTTCGTCAATATTGATTATTCCCCCTTGCTTCCCTCTTTATTCTCTCTCTCTCTCTCTCTCTCTCTCTCTGAAGCATCTAAACTCATATCCTGTGTTCCTCTTTTCTTTTGAGAGAGAGAGAGAGAGAGAGAGAGAGAGAGAGAGAGAGAATTTAGGAGAGGAAGAGAAGTTAAAGTGGAGAGAGCTGCTGGAAGAGGAGGAGGAGGAGGAGAGGCATGGTCAAAGGGAGGAAGAGGAGGGAAGATTGAGAGAGGAGGAAGCGGAGGAGGAAGAGGAAGAAGGAGAGACACAAAGAGGAGGAGGATAAAGGATAAAGGAGACATTTGAATTAGAGGAGGAGGAGGAGGAAGAGGAAGAGGAGAGTAGGTGGAGGAGGATTACTAAGAAGATGGTGAATGGAAGAGGAGGAGGAAGATGAAAGAGAGAGAGAGAGAGATGGAGATGGAGGCATAGTGAAGAAATAGGATAATAGTAATAATAATAATAATAGTAATAATAATAATAATAATAATGATGAGAAAAAAGAAACGTAAGAAGAATGAAGGAAAGAAAGATAGATAGGTAAATACACACACACACACACACACACACACACACACACACACACACACACACACACACACACACACACACACACACCACACACACACACACTTCCATCTGTCCTGCTCTTAATATTTGATAGCCGTCTCAAAAGTGGGGGTTCGGGGGGGGGGGGCGAGGAATAAGTTTTGGTGGCATGTATAATTCATGTTAGAGAGAAGAGAGAGAGAGAGAGAGAGAGAGGTGATGCCCTATTCAATAATGTTCAAATTGGTGTGTAGGAAATGTCAACAATTTCCGGAGGAG
>JACEEZ010023398.1:134685-139685 GCA_016584305.1 Chionoecetes opilio | reverse complement strand
TTCATTAAAAAAAATTTTTTTTTTTTTTATTCATTTTTAAAAAAAAAATTTTAATTTAAAGTTTCCAATTATTTCCTCAAATTTTTAACTATACTTTATTTTTGCCGCCCGTCGGGGGCAAGGTTGGTAAGACGAGTTCGCAATGTGCAGCGTCCTTGCATTCGGTCAGCGGTTTGAGTCCCCCTGTTCTGCTGCGTGGCGGCGTTTTTTTAATCCCTTTATTTTTTTTGAATGCCGTAATGAAATCTCTTATCTTATTTATTTCATACTTCTATTATTCTTTTTCCTCGCTGTATATATCTGACACTCAGTTTTGATGAAGATTATTTGTGTTCTTACATACTACATACAACATCCTTTAATGCAGTGTGCAGGCATCGCTATTCCAGAGCTATGTTGTATGCCATTATATCCTCTGTATTATACTCTGTATCCAAAACCACCACCACCACCACCGCCATTATCACTGCTATATATATACGTCGCTGTTTTAACCGTAACTTTTACTGTTTACTACTACTACTATTACTACTACTACTACTACGGCTATTACTATTACTATACTAAACTGTTTTACATACTACACTCTTTTCTGCTAACTACTACTACTTACTACTACACTACTACTACTACTTTATCTACTACTAATTTACTGCTACTATACTACTACTATTCTACTACTCTACACGGCTATTACTATTACTAAAACTAATACGTTATTACAAAATACTACTACTTTCTGCTACTATATACAAAACTAAAACTACTACTACTATACCCTACTAAAACTTTACTGCTACTACTAAATTTTCTGCTACTTTCTAATTTACTGCTACACTACTACTACACTTTACTCTGCTCTTACTCTACACTACTTACTACTACTTTCCCGCATACTGCTACTACTATTACTACTACTACAACTTTTCTACTACTGCTACTACTATATACTACTACTACTATTCTACTAATCTTCTCTATTACACTACTACTTTTTCACTAAAACCATACTAGGTACTACCCTCACCACTTTGCTACCCACCACTACTACTACTACTACTACTACTACTACTAACCTACTAAATACTACTACTACTACCACCACCCCCCCACCCCCAAAAAACCACCACCACCACCAAAACCCCCACCACCACCACCACCAACCACCACCACTACTACCTACTACTTACTACTGCAGCCAAAACCTATAAATGCACGACAAAAATGCATTTATTGGTATTGATTTTGAAGGTGAAAGCCGTGTGGTGGTGGAAGAGAGAGGAGAGATGCCTGAGGGGGTAATTTTGTTATTTTATGGTTACAAACTATTTTGCCTGCCTTTCCTCTCTCTCTCTTTTCCCCTCCTCCTCTCTCCCCTCTTCCTCCTTTTCCCCCTCTCTTCTCTTCTCCCCTCTCTCCCCTTCTCTCTCCCCCTTTTTCTCCCTTCTCCGTTTTTTCCCTTTTTCTCTTCCCCCCCTCCCCCCCCCCCCCCTTTTTTTTCCTTTCCCCTCCTCCCCCCCCCCCCCCCCCCATTTTTTTTTTTCTCATTTTTTTTTTTTTTTTTTTTTTTTTTTTTTTCCTTTTTCCCTTTGGGGCCCCCCCCCCCCCCCCCCCCCCCCCCCCCCCCCCCCCCCCCCCCCCCCTTTTTCCCCCCTTTTTTTCCTCCTCCCCTTTTCCCCCTCCCTTTTTCCCCTTTTCCCCCCCTTTTTTTTTTTTTTTTCCCCCCCCTCCCCCCCCTTTCCCTCTCTCTCTCTCTCCCCCCTCAAAAAGGGGTTTAAAAAAGAAAATTGTCATAAGGGGAGAAGAAAATACAGAAAGCGTCGAAATAGAGAGAAAAGAAGAGAGAGGAGAGGTAACGTAGAGTAAAATAGTTCGTATAAACAGGCGTAAAAAAAACGAAAATAGGACAAGAAAGGGGAAAATAAAATGGAAGAAAAAAAATAATGAAAATAAATGACAACATAAAAACATAAGGAACTAAAAGAGGCTGGAGACATCACTGGTAGTTCCTTTTTACTTAACCTACCTACATCCACCTTTCCCCCCACCCATCACTGTCCGCCCCTTTTAAATTTTAGCCCCCTATTACACGACTAACTCCCTGACGCCCTGAGCCATGCCAATCATTTACCACCCTTTTGTAAAACCATTTTTTTCCCTATTTCTTTTTAAATAAAGTGACGATGACGTGAAGAAAACAATAAAAATATAAAAAACCAGATTAAAAAAGCATAAAATTTTTAAAAAGACATAGTAGTAGCAGTATATAGGGGTATGCATAGTGTAGATAGTAGCAGCATTAGTGTGGTATAGCATAGCAGTAGCAGTAGTGGTAGTGGTAGTTGTAGTACGTCAGGATTGGGGAAATAATCCGATTCTTTTTATTTAATTTTTTTTTATTAAAGATAATCATATTTGACCATATTTAAATCATAAAAAATACATGTTTGCTCACAAGTCACCACTGGTCCAGCCCTCACACCGAGCTGTGTTGGGCTGCCGGTGATGGCTTGGGAAGAGTGCCAACTAGAACTTATGTTGAAAGATGTCCTGTGCAGTAAAACCACAGTGACCAGTGACCAGTTATCAGTACACCAGACTCAGTGACCAGTTATCAGTACACCAGCCTCAGTGACCAGTTATCAGTACACCAGCCTCAGTGACCAGTTATCAGTACACCAGCCTCAGTGACCAGTTATCAGTACACCAGCCTTAGTGACCAGTTATCAGTATACCAGACTTAGTGACCAGTTATCAGTACACCAGCCTTAGTGACCAGTTATCAGTATACCAGACTTAGTGACCAGTTATCAGTACACCAGTCTTAGTGACCAGTTATCAGTACACCAGCCTTAGTGACCAGTTATCAGTACACCAGTCTTAGTGACCAGTTATCAGTACACCAGTCTTAGTGACCAGTTATCAGTACACCAGTCTTAGTGACCAGTTATCAGTACACCAGCCTTAGTGACCAGTTATCAGTACACCAGCCTTAGTGACCAGTTATCAGTACACCAGTCTCAGTGACCGTTATTCAGTAACATCTTAGTGACCATTATCAGTACCCGACTTAGTGACCAGTTATCAGTTTCCCCGACTTAGTGACCAGTTATCAGTACACCAGCCTTAGTGACCATTATCAGTACCCATTTAGTGACCAGTTATCATACCCAGCCTTATGACCAGTTACAGTCACCATCTTAGACCATTATCAACCCATCTTAGTGCATTATCATAACCAGTCTTAGTGACCAGTTTTCAGTAACAGTCTTTGACCAGTTATCAGTACACCAGTCTTGTGACCGTTATCAGTACACCACCTTGTACCAGTTATAGTACACCTCTTATGACCAGTTACGTACACCAGTCTTAGTGACCAGTTTCAGTACCCAGCCTTAGTGACCGTTATCAGTACCCAGCCTTGTGACCATTATCAGTACCCCCTTAGTGACCAGTTTCAGTAACCCAGTCTTATGACCATTTTATCAAACACCAGTCTTATTTTACCGTTATCAGTACACCAGTCTTAGTGACCAGTTATCAGTACACCAGACTTAGTGAGGTAATAACGAATAATGCAGCTGTGGACAAGATATCTTTATCAGAGACATCTATAGGTTTAAAGAATGACCAGAAGTCTATTCAAACACTACCTAGTACCTATACCAGCTGCCATTGCCGCTGAGTGAGGGGCTCTGGCACAGGTTTCAGGCACGTCACGTCTGAAGAGCAAGGAATAAGACTGAACTATCCTGTGTGTTGTGACTTTGTTCATCTGTCTTGTCATTCTTTAGGTAATGCTGATCGGTATTATTATTATTATTATCATTATTATTATTTTATATTACATTATTATTATTATATTGTATTCTAATATTATTATACTTAAAAATTAATAAAGTTGATTTTTTATGTGATTGTAATCGATTATAATCATGATTGAAATTATTAGATTTTAATCATGCCAACCCTGACAGTAGAAATAATAATAATAATAAGTCATTTTATTCTCACCCGAAGGCATACAAGAAAAACAACAACATAATATATGGACGAGGGAATGAACTTAAGTACTAAAGCAAATAATTGATAAGAGCTATATACCTCTATAATAATAATAATAATAATAATAATAATAATTATACTTTTACTATCACCCGGAGACATACAGGCAAAAAAGCAACAACAACAAGACAAGGAGTTAACTTCAGTACTAGAGCAAAAAAATACTAAAGGCACATGGAATGAGTACATTAGAATAGTGGTTGTAGTAGTAGCAGTAGCAGTAGCAGTAGTAGTATAGGAAGTGTTATAATTACAGTATGAATAAAAAGATGGGCGCGTAACACTGAACAGTAACCTCCTCCTCCTCCTCCTCCTCCTCCTCCTCCTCCCTTCCTCCTCCCACTCCTCTCCCTTCCCCCCCTCCTCCTCCTCCTCCTCCTCCCTTCCTCCTCTCCCTCCTCCTCCCTTCCCTCCTCCTCCTCTTCCCCCCTTCCCCCATCCTCCTCCTGTGGTGTAGGGTAAGGGGGGGGGGCATGGGTTTGGTTTGTGGTAGGGTTTTCTTTCTCTCTCTTCTCCTCTTCTCCCCTCTCTCTCTCTCTCTCTCTTTCTCTCCTCTTCTCTCCCCTCTCCCCCTCTCTCTCTCTCTCCTTCTCCCTCTCCAGCAGGAGCGTGAGGGCTCCCAAGTTTTGTGCTGTTTGTTTCTTCCTTTTTGTTCCTTCTCCGCATGATCCCGCGACCCCACATTCCCTTCTCTCTCCTTTTCTCTCTCTCTCTTTCCATCTCTCTCTCTTCTCCTCTCTCTCTCTCTCTCTCTCCTCTCTCTCTTCTCTCTCTTGACCTCCTCTTCCCTCCCATGACCTGCTCTAATTTTCCTCCTCCTCCTCCTTCCATCTTCCTTTTTCCTTTTCTTCACCTTTTCCTAACCTTTTCCCTTCGTTCCACAGCAACAGATTTCCTCTCTCTCTCTCTCTTCTCTCTCTCTTCCTCTCCCTTCT
>JACEEZ010023398.1:89685-119685 GCA_016584305.1 Chionoecetes opilio | reverse complement strand
AGGTGAAGGCAACTCCTTTACTCCAGGCTGCTCCTCTTCAATGCAGGATTCAGCCTCTCCTTCACCCTGCACCTCGAAGGACGGGTCACCACTACCCATCCTAGACTTCTTCTCTTCCTTCCTTGATCTTCATCTCTCCTCATTCTAAGCATCCTTAATCTTCCTTTGACCTTCACATTTTCGATCAAGAGGAGGAAGAGGTGAAGGAGTAGGAGGCAGCAATTAAGAGGAAGAAGAGGAGGTGTTTTGCATCTTGATCCAGGTGCCCTCCTCCTCCTCCTCCTCCTCCTCCTCCTCCTCCTCCCCAACATCTTCCTTTCTTGTTCATAAGTTCTTCTACATCTTCATTGCCTCTTATCCTTTGTTTACAGTTGGCTCCTCCTCCTCCTCCTCCTCCTCCTCGTAAAAGGCCTTTTGTTTATTGTTTACGATCATCATATGACTCACTCGTTTTGCATTATTATTATTATTATTGTCATTATTATTATTATTATCTCCACCGTCTTAGTCTTGATGTTTTTATAGCATTTTTTTCTCCGCGCGCGCGCGTGTGTGTGTGTGTGTGTGTGTGTGTGACTGTGTGACTGTGTGTGTGTGTGTGTGTGTGACTGTGTGACTGTGTGTGTGTGTGTGTGACTGACTGTGTGTGTGACTGTGTGTGTGTGTGTGTGTGTGTGTGTGTGTGTGTGTGTGAGACTGTGTGTGTGTGTGTGTGACTGTGTGTGTGTGTGTGTGTGTGTGTCTTTCTCTGTCTCTCTCTCAGGTAACTTGTACAAACTTCTCGTCGACAATTTAATAACGTTGACGAAGAAAGGAGAGAGAGATAGAGAGAGGAAATATACCGGAGAACAAAGGAGAAAAATTTTATGAATGAAAAAAAAATACTAGACGAGAAAAGAGAAGATACAAAATATGAAGACTAAAATGAACAGTAATACTAATAATATACATGTAGAAAATAATGAAGACAAGGAGGAGGAAGAGGAAGAGGAGAGACAGTTACTTTGCCACAGACAGAGAGACAGACAGACACTCGACGGTTGTAAAGCATAGAAGAAAAATAGAAGAAAAAGTAAAGGAAGAGTCAAGGAGGAGGAGGAAGAGTCAAGGAGTAAGGAGGATTACAAAGGAAAACAAACAGAACAGCCCCAATAGGTCCTTAAAAAGGCTGTTTGTTTTAACTACACTACACAAACTAGTGATAGAGAAAAAAGGATAGGAATAAAAGGGCTCCCCCCCCCCACCCATCCCCCCCGCCGAAGCTGGCCAAAAAAAGGATACCAGCAAAAGATAAATGCAGGGAATTTGGGAAAGTTGAAAGTTGTAATCTATGGCTAACAACAATGTTTTAGGGGTAGGTTATGTTTGATTGGGGTAGAGGGTTTTTTGAAGGGGGGAAACACAGGGAGATTCAAAGGGGTGCGGACCTTCCCTGGCGTTTTTTGGAGGCACGTAAAATCCCCCCCCCAGCTCCTTTCAACCCTGGGGGTTTTTATTTTCAGTAGGACGCCGCCACCAACCCCCTCACAGTACCCCCTGGTCTTAAATCCCGATGTGGTCACAACCATAACCTTTCCCTTTACTACCACACCCCAAGGTCAGAGTATAGGGGTAACTTTAACCCTATCTGTTGGTATGAGGCAAGTATTTTGGGTACCAGGTGGAATTCAAGGGGGTGGGCAGCCTTATCGGGCCCTTGGGGGGCACAGTAAATAGGCCCCAGTCCGTCAATTCCACTGGTAGTCACTTTCCAAGTGGACGCCGTGCACTTCAATGCCCCTGCAGCAGTGACCCGGTATAAAAATCCCGTGGTGGTCACTAACGACGGGCCTTTACGGAACCCAACCCGTCACAGGTAAAAAGTTGTAGTAGTGACCGTTTACTCGAGGCTGTTTGAGACGTGTGGGAGGGGTTGTGTAGACGCGATCGCAATCTTTCAGCAATGAGATAACATCGAGGCCGCGAGAAAAATTTTATTGTTCCGAGATAAACATGAAAAACCGGGGTTTTGATATAAAATATTTATAGAGGCTTTTTTAAAAAGTTTATATTGTTTTTGGTTTACACGTTGAGGGCAGCCCATTCCATAGTTTAAACCGGTTTGGAAGAAGTACTTTGCCCGTTCGTTACAAACCATTTCGCTTTTTTTAAACCCGTTGTTTCAGTTGAGCTTGACCGGTCTAGCGTAAAAAGATTTTCTGGACTACGTCGTAAATCCTTTAAAGTTTTTAAAGATTTTCGATGGGGTCACCTCTTATCTTCGTTTTTTTAGGGGGAATAAGTTCAGTTCTTTGAGCCGATTTTCGTACGATTTTTTACGCTATCGGTATCATTTTGGTTACTCTGCGCTGATTTTTTTAGTTATCTATGTTTTTTTTATATAAGGTGCCCAAAACTGCAACAGTATTTGAGGGGGGCGAACAAGGGGTTTAAAAAGAGTGAGTACCCACTTTTTCAGATTTGAAATGAAATTTTGTCCCCTAAAAACCAACCCAATTTATTTGCAGTTTTTACTACCTCTATTTTAAATTTGGGTTTTTCGGGTTTGAGATCTTTCGAGATTACAACGCCTAAAATTTTTTTCCCAAATTTTTAGTTGGAAACGTTTTCACGAACTTTTATGGGGGTTGTTTTTACCCATAATTGTACATGGCATTTGCAAGGTTGAAAATTTATTGCCCGTTTTTGACCATTCTTTAGGTTGGGTTTAAGTCGTTTTGTTGGTTTTGGGGCTGAATTTGTAAGGCTATGTTTTTGATTTTCGTGTCATCAGCAAAATTTTGATATCCTGCATGTGATTCCCTGTAAAGTCATTTTAAATAAAAACCCGGGTAGGGTTCCGAGAACTATCCTTGGGGAAAGCCACTTTAAAACCCGGTCCAGTCAGAGAATTTCCCATTATTACCCCCCTTGTTTTTCGTTTGACAGCCAGTTTTTTATCCAATTTGAAAAAAGGCCGTTATCCATGAGTTTTTCTTTTCTAATGAGACCTTTTGAGGAACTTTTTCGAAAGCTTTTTGGAAATCGAGGTAAAACATACCCTCGTGTTGTCGACTTTTGAATACACTATTGTAAAAAAATCAAGAAGTTTAGAGGCTAGCGTTATTTCTGTCCTGCTGCGAACTTAATTAGTCATTTCTTCTAAGAACTTTAAAGATTTGTTCCCATGACCCTTTCAAATTCCCTTAATTTTCCCCGCAAATGTGTTAAACTGATTGGGCGATAGTTTCCGGGCTGGACTGCTTCTTTTTTAAAAAAGGGGGGTGAATTTTCTAGTTTCCCTTCGCACGGGACATTTCCCGGGGAGTAAAAATTTTTTAAATAAATGGAAAGTGGTTTTTACTATTTGTTTTTTTGCTTCTTTTAATATGCGTGGCGAAATTTTGTCAGGGGCCCGGGGCTTTTTTTAATTTTTAGTTATTTATCGCGAGCAAAAATGTCACATTCTTGAAAGGTTTAAAAGCTGAGGCAAGTACCTTTTTTTCTGGGTTTTCGGGGGGGGTTGATTTTTCGTGGTGTTTTCTACTGGAAGAATGATGATGCAAAGAAGTTTTTTTAAAGTATCCCCCATAGTCACTTTATTTTCTGTGTGTTCGCCCCCTTTTCCTTTTCCAAAAGGCCCCATGGTTGCGTCATTACTTTTTTTCTTTTTAAAATAGCTGTAAAATTCTTAGGGTTTGAAATTTGCTCATTTTGGGAATAGTACTTCCCGTTCTTTCTTGCTCTGCCTAATAAGTTTTTTCGTATTTCGTCTAATTCTGTCGTGTTCGCGTTTGTCGTCTCGATCGAGTTTTGTCTATCGAGGAGGAGCAGGAGGACAAGGAAGAAGACAAGGAGGAGGAGGAGGAGGAGGAAGAAGAGTAAAGGAGGAGGAGGAGGGGGAAGAAGAGTAAAGAAGGAGGAGGAGGAAAAGTAAAGGAGGGGGAGGAGGGAAAAAGAAAAAGTAAAGGGGAAGGAGGAGGAGGAGGAAGAAGAGTAAATGAGGAGGAGGAAGCTGTAGTGAGGGTGAATTATAAAGGAATGAATTATTGGCTTGTTTTTTCTTTCTTAATTTTCGGTTCTTACATTTTTTCTTCCTTTTTTTCTTTTTTCCCCTTTTCCTTTTTCCTTGTCTTCTTTTTTGTCCCCCTTCTTTCCCTTCTTTTCCCTTTTTCCCTTTCCTTCCTCCTCCCCCGTTCCCCACCTCCCCCCTTTTCCCTTTCCTTCCTCCCTTTTCTTCCCTTTCCCTTTCCCCTTCCTTCCTTTCCTTCCTTCATTTTCCTTCCTCCCTCTCACCCTACCCCCCCCCTTCCCTTCCCTTTTTTTTTTTTTTTTTTCATTGCTTCCTTCGGGGTTTTCTTTCTTCTTTCTTTTCCCTTCCTTCTTTCTTATGTCTTCTTTTTGCTTTTTTTTTTTTATTCTTTCCTGGTTTTTTCCTTTTTATTGTTATTATTTTGACCTCCTTTTTTCGATTAAATTTTATTTCTTTTATTTTTTTTTATTTATTTCTTTTAAAATTAAACGGAATAATTAGTTACTCTTGTTTTGTTTTAAGTAAGTAAAAAGAGAGGAAGGGAGGGGAGGAGTTTTCATAATCTTTCCCACCTTTTTTTTTTTTTTTATATATTATAATATCCCCTTTTTACTTTTGTAGATGAACCCCGGGAAACAAATGGATTCCCTAATGAATTGTTATTGTTTTTTTGTAATTGGGGAGTGGTGGGGGGTATAGAGTATAGTAAAATTAGATTTATAGTTATAGTAGTAGTAATATTGGAACGTCCACAACCGATGATAATCTGGACTCTGAAAGCGTCCTCCATTCCCAATGCCGGGCCCAAAATTAGTTACTGGAAAATATTATTCCAAAATAAATGATTTTTGGTAGTTTTTTCCATTGCCAATTATTTTGAAAGACATCTTAAAAAAGAAAAACTTTCGTATAAGTACGACAATTGCGCAGCTGGAACCATAAAAAGCTCCCCATCCCTGCCCCCATAAAAATGCCAAGCCCTCCTATATACATGTTAAACAAGAGGGGTTACAGTCCAAGAATAATCCTTCGAATGTGAGGAGGCTTTCGCTTCAAAGGGGGACCGGAGGTAATTTATCGTACTGTACGTTTATGTACTGTCGCAAAACTGCGAAGGGGCCCCGTCACGGGGTTCGTGGGGGAGGGGGTTTCCTTGCATGATTTTTGTATAATTTTAAAAACGATAACAAGAAATTTATTTTTTTGCTTGGTTTCACTTTTTGAGATTATGTACAATTTTAATGCCTTTTCCATCAGCCCCTCTTAAGTCATCTCAGGGGGTTTTTTTTTTCATGTTTTTTCCAAAAGAAATTGTTATAAATTGTGGCTATTAAAGGAAAAAAAATTTAAAATTTTTCTAAATACGTAAAAAATAAAAAGAACTTGACAGTAATGTTGGGGGCTTGGGAGTTCGAAAAAAATATAAAATAAAGTAATAGGCAACTTGTAAGACTGCTTCCGCCCCTGGGGACCAAAATTTTGGGCCCCCCCTCGAGGTTTTACCGAATGACGGGTTGTTGCTGCTCCTATGTGTGGTGGGGGTGGTGTTTTTCGAGTATTATTAATTGCTTCAAAAAATTTGCTTCCTTATTATTTTGTTTTATTATTTTTTTATTATTATTTTTTTTTATTTTTATTATTATTTTTCCTTTTGCGCCCCCTTTCCCCTTTTTTTTTAGTTCTTTTTCCTCATCATCATCTCTTTTTGTCCCTTTACTTTGGCTCTTCTTTTCAACCCAAAAAAACCACACCACAACACACACACCCCCCCCACCACACCACACACCACACACACACAAACCCCACACAAAAAAAGATATAAGCAACGATAAGGTTAAACTGTTATTTTTTTGCCTCTCTCTCTTCTCCCCCTCTCCTCCTCCTTTTCTCTTTCTCTCCTCTTTCCTCTTTCTTCTCTCCTCTCTCTCTCTCTCCCTCTCCTTCTCTNATTTTTTTTTTTTTCCTTTTTTTCTTTCTATTCTTCGTTCTTCTTTTCTTCCTTTTCCTTTCTTCCTTCCTTCCATCTCGTCTCCCTTTACCTCCCCTCCTTCCTTCCTTCCTTCCTCTCTTCCTCCCTCCTCCCCCTTCCTCCCTTCCTTCCTTCCTTCCTCCCTTCCTTCCTTCCTTCCTTCCTTCCTCCTCCTTCCTCCTTCCTTCATTCCTTCCTTCCTCCCTCTCACCCTACCTCCCCTCCTTCCTTCCTTCTTCTTTTTCTTTTTTTCTATCTGCTTCCTTCGTTGTTTTCGTTGTTTTTTAGAAAGAATTCTTCCTTACCTTCTTTCTCTATTGTCTTCTTTCTGCTTCTTTGTTTTTATTCTTTCCTGGTTTTTTTCCTTTTTATTTGTTATTATTTCTGACATCCTTTCTTTCGATTAATTTCATTTCTTTCTTTCTTTATTTATTTATTTATTTCTTCAAAGTTAAACGGATATAATTATTGTTACTCTTGTTCTTGTTCATAGATAAGTGAATTAAAGAGAGAGAGAGGGAGAGAGATTTTCATAATACTTACCTACTTTTTTTTTTTTTTTTATATATATTATTAATATTCCTTTTTTACATGTTTGTAGATGAACCGGCAAACAAATGGATTACCTAGATGATATTGTTATTGTTTTATTGTAATTGGTGGTAGTGGTGGTGGTAGTAGTAGTAGTAGTAGTAGTAGTAGTAGTAGTAGTAGTAATAATTGGAACGTCCAACAACTCGATGATAATCTCGGACTCTGTACAGTCGTCCTGCCATTACCAAGTGCCAGGCGGAAATATAGTTACTGTGAAACATGATTACTTCCAAAAATAAAGATAGATTTTTGGTAGTTTTTTCCATGTGCCATTTATTATTGAAAGACATCTTAAGAAAAGAAAACATATCAGTATAAGTACGACAACTTCCGCGACAGCTGGAACCCCATAACACGTTCATCACCCATCACCTGCCACCAATAGACAATGCACAAGTCCTCCTATATACATGTTGAACAAGAGAGGTTGGACAGTGCCAAGAATAAGTGCCTTCGAATGTGAGAGAGGCTTTCAGCTTCATAAGGAGGTAACCGGAGGTAAATTTATCGTACATGTACGATATTATCGTACGTGTCGCAAAACTGCGACAGGCCGCGTGCACAGGGTGCGTGGTGGGAGGGGTTTCCATTGCATGATTTGAGTATAATTTTAATACGATAACAAGATATTGTCATTTATTTTGCTTGGTTTCACTTTGCTGCAGACTTATGTACAGTATTTCTATATGTCTCATTTCCATCAGTCCATCTTAAGTCATCGTCAGGGGATTTTTTTATTGCATGTTTTTTCCAACAAGAAATTGTTATATTGTGGCTATTAATGGTAAAAAAAATATATATATATATATTGTCTAAACGTAAATACATATAAAATAGAGTACTTGACAGTAACTGTTGGATGCTTGGTAGTTCGTAACTAAATATAAGAATAATGTAGAATAGGCAACTTGTACAGAACTGCTTCCGCCACTGGAGACACAAATTTGGTCCCGCCTACGAGGTTGTACCAGAATGACGGAGTTGTTGACTGCTCCTACTGTGTGGTGGTGGTGGTGGTTTTTACGAGTATTATTAATTGCTTCAAAATTCCGCTTCCTCTTATTATTATTGTTATTATTATTGTTATTATTATTATTATTATTATTATTATTATTATTCATCCTTCTTGTCGACCTCCTTCCCCTCTTTTTTGTAGTTCTTTTGCCTTCATCATCATCATCTTTTTGTCTCCTTTACTTTGGCTCTTCTTCCTCAAAACACACACACACACACACACACACACACACACACACACACACACACACACACACACACACACACACACACACACACACAACACACCAAACAAAGATCATAACGCAACGATAATGGATTAAACATGTTACTTGTTTGCCTCTCTCTCTCTCTCCTCTCTCTCTCTCTCTCTCTCTCTCTCTCTCCTCTCTCTCTCTCTCTCTCTCTCTCTCTCTCTCTCTCTCTCTCTCTCTCTCTCTCTCTCTCTCCGTTTTACCTGGTATATTTAACTTGCTTTATGTAGGTTCACCCCTCCTCCTCCTCCTCCTCCTCCTCCTCCTCCTCCTCCTCAGTGTTTATCCTGGCATCCCTCCCTCCTTCTCCTTCCCTCCTCCCTCCCTCCTCAGCCAATCAGCTGGCGTCCTCAGCCTCCCACGCCGGTGATTGGCTAGCCAGGATTTTGTCACCACCTGGCTGTGTGTGGTGGAGGAGAAGAGAGGAGAATGAGATGAGAGAAGAGGAGCATGAGATGAGGAGATGAGAGGAGTAGGAGACGAGAGGAAATGGAGGAGGTAGAGGTGTAGGAAGATGAGAGGTGGGGTAGATGGACTAGATGAGAGGAATACAAAGGAAACACAAACAGCAACAGACCATTAGGTCCTTACATGGCTGTTTGATTTAACTACACTACACTAACTAGATAATAAGAGAGAAAGGATAGGAAAGTAGAAAGCTCCTCCCCACCCACCCATCCCTCCAGCCGAAGCTGTCCGGAAATGAAGTGATACCATGCAGAATGGAAAAACTGCATGGAATTTGTGAGGAAAGTTGAAAGCTGTAATCTATGGCTAACTACTACTAGTTTGTGGGGGTAGGTTTAGTGCTTGATAGTAGGGTCATGTTATGCGTGTTTTGCAATGGTGGGAACACAGTGTGGAGGTTCAAGGGTAGTGCGGCAGCCTTGCCTGGCGCTTTCTATGGAGGCAGCAGTCAATCAGGCCCCAGCTCCGTTCAATCCACTGCGGTAGTGCACTTGCCATGTAGGACGCCGTACACTTCAATGCCCCCTGCAGCAGTGACCCCTGGTACATAAATCCTGATGGTGGTCACTAACTGTCAGGACCCTTGCTGATCCACAGCCCGTCATCTCTTCAGGCGAGGAGGTGGAGGAGGAGATGAGAGGTGGGGGAGATGAGAGGAGAGAAGGTGGGAGGTGGAGGAGAAGATGAAAGGAGGAGGAAGAGGAAGAGTATTTTCAGGTGCCCATTAAGAAGAAGAAATCGGAGGAGGAAAATTGGGAAGGAGAGGAGGAGGAATACAAAGGAATTTACAAAGAGCAACAGACCTATTGTGCCTTATAATCCATATAATATAGATGCCCTTTACCAGCTTTATGAATACGTGGAGAAAGAGGATACTAAAATTGAAGGCTCCTCCCCACCCACCCCTCTAACCGAAACTGGGGTAAAAAAAAAGATATACTATGCTTATAAAAAGCAAAGCAAGGAAATATGGTAATAATAATGATAATGATAATAATAATAATAGTGTTATTTCACCCGAAGGCATAGAGAACTAAAATAAGAGAAAACAATACACATAATATACATACACAGAAGGGAATGAACTTAAGTACAAATATAATTAAATGATGAGTTAATTATGTGTGATTTTGATGCAGACAAAGTTGGTGTAGGAAGAGGTAGTAAAATGTTAGATGTAAATAAAGTAGCACAAAGTAGTAAGTAAAATGTTAGATGTAAATAAAGTAGTAAGTAAGATGTTAGATGTAAATAAAGTAGCACAAAGTAGTAAGTAAGATGTTAGATGTAAATAAAGTAGTAAATAAGATGTTAGATGTAAATAAAGTAGTAAGTAAGATGTTAGATGTAAATAAAGTAGCACAAAGTAGTAAGTAAGATGTTAGCTGTAAATATAGTAGCACAAAGTAGTAAGTAAAATGTTAGATGTAAAATGTATAAAGCAGCATAAGTAGAATAAAGTAGGTGTAGCTAGGTAGGCACAATGACAGTATGGTAAAACCCCTACCATCACACCTCTACTACTAATACACTGCCGCCATTAATATCAGTATTTTATTTGATTAATTTATGAATTTTAGTACTGCTACGAAAATAACTCTTACTTCTAATAGTACTGCTGCTATTACCATACTACTGTTGCTATAACTACTACTATTATTACTTCTACTGCTGCTATTACCATACTACTTCTGCTATAACTACTACTATTATTACTTTTACTGCTGATATAGGGGTGGTGCGGTGGCCTAGCCTGACACTGCCGCTCTCTAGGGTGCCAGCAGTCAATCAGGCCCCACACCGCTGCCACCAGTGTAGTAATTAATGTACTTGCTATTTGAGGGAACACTTACTCCTTGTGTGCACTGGTAACCCCTGGGACGTACCTAAAATCCCCTAAATGATCCTCAATAGTCAGAAGAAGAGGAGGAGGAGAAGGAGCAGGAGAGAGGTAGCAGTGTAAATGTTGAGGGAGGAGAGAATGAGTAGGAGGAAAGAGGTGGTGATTGTTGAAGGAGAGGGTTTATGTGTGTATGTGAGAGAGAGAGAGAAAGAGAAAGGAAGGGAGGGATGGAGCATTAATTGAATGTGGGTAAACAAGACCTTTTGCTCCCGGCTTCTGTTGACTCTCCTCCTCCTCCTCCTCCTCCTCCTCCTCCTCCTCCTCCTCCTCCTCCTCCTCCTCCTCCTCCTCCTCCACTCCTCCACTACCTGCAACTGCCCCTTAGCCTCTCTTTTCTTTCCTCCTCCTCCTCCTCTCCTCCTCCCTCCCTCCCTCCCTTTTCTCTCTCCTTTGTCTCACCTGCCTCGGTATATTTCACTGCTCTGACTGAACCTTGTTTCTGAAATTATGGTGGTAGTAGAAGTAGTAGTAGGTAAAGTAGTGGTAATAGTAGTAGTAGTTAGTAGTAGTGGTGGTGGTGGTGGTAGTAGTAGTAGTAGTAGTAGTAGTAGTAGCAGTAGCAGTAGTAGTAGTAGTAGTAGCAGTAGTAGTAGTAGTAGTAGTAGTAGTAGTCAGTAGTAGTAGTAGTAGTAGTAGCAGCAGCAGCAGCAGCAGCAGCAAGAAACAAGGTCATTGCTAGCTGGCATATTTTTCATTATTTTTTCAAGTACTTTTTTTATACTATTACATAATTTTTGATCCTGTATTTGGAGTGCCAAGTGTCAAGGTAACGCAAACCCCCCCCCCCCCCCCCCCCCCCACCCCACCACCACCACCACCACCACCACCACCATCACCACCACACCATCACCACCACCACCACCACCATCACCAACACCACCACCACCATCACCAACACCACCACCACCACTACAGCCACCACCACCACCACAACCACCACTACAGCCACCACCACCACCACTACACCCCACCACCACCACCACTACAGCCACCACCACCACCACCACTACAGCCCTGGTGGTGGTGGTGGTGGTGCAATCTGTAGTATTGGTGGCACTGTTTGCGTTATTGATAAAATATAAGATTTGCAACGCTTCCGAGTGGCTGCCATTACGTATTAGGGGAGAGAGAGAGAGAGAGAGAGAGAGAGAGAGAGAGAGAGAGAGAGCTTTGTTGGTATTTTAGTAGTGAATGTTTATTGACTTGAGTGGTAGCAAGGGCGTGAGGCAAATGATGTCATGGTAGTAGTAGTAGCAGTAGAAGTAGCATATATTGTAGAAGTAGTAGTAGTAGAAATGGTAGTAGTAGTTGTAGCAAAAGGCGGGGTGACAATAATGTAGAATATTGGTGTTGTGTTATTGTCGACTTTTTGTTGTAGTAGTGGCAGTAGTAGTAGTAGTAGTAGTAGTAGTATAGTAGTAGTAGCAGTAGTAGTAGTAGTATAGTGGTAGTAGTAGTAGTGGTGTTAGTAATGGTGTAGGTGTTGGTGTTGGTGGTGGTGACACTGGGTAGAAGTGAGTGCCAGTTTTCACTTTTCTTGGCACCCCTTAGATTATTTTAGTGCCCTGTATGTGTGTGTGTGTGTGTGTGTGGTCATTCACCCATGGTCTTGTCCACACGAGTCAGACTCGCGATCGGCAGTTTCACCCTCCCGGTGCGAGATTGGAGCTCATTATTACCGATCTTTGGGTAATGCTGGGACCTCACACACCACACACACCCATCCCCTTGCTCAAGGGGAACAGTAACCACCCGAACTTGTCAGTGTGTGTGACTGTGTGTATGTATGTGTGTCTGTATGCGTGACTGTGTGTGTTATTGTGTGACTGTGTGTGTGTGTGTGTGTGTGTGTGTGACTGTGTGTGTGTGTGTGTGTGTGTGTGTGTGTGTGTGTGTGTATATACACGTACATAACCAAGCCTTTCCTTTCTCCCTCACAGGTGTGTATCCTATGTTACCCGAGGCCCTGGTGGAGGAGCCTCTCACGTGACCCTTGACCTCATTACGGAGGCGCCAGGTGAGACAAGGCAGGTCAGGTGACACACACACACACACACACACACACACACACACACACACACACACACACACACACACACACACACACACAGACAGACTGGCACTTCTTATAATGATTTACAACTAAACTAGAATACTGAAATGCAGGACTAGTAATAAACAGATGATGATGATGATGAATAAGGTAAGGCATATGGATGAAAGTGTGAAGGAAGGTCAGGGTTTGGAGTGTAGGAGGAGGAGGAGGCGTTACTTGAGTGTAGAGGGAATGATGGGAGTGATAGAGGGGAAGTGAGAGGAAGAGGAGGGTGTGGTGGTGGTGGTGGTGGGAGAGGAGGAGGAGGGGGGAAGGGTGTGGAGGTGGAGGAAGAGTTATATGTGTAGTTGGTTGTTGACGTGGATCAGGTGAAATGCAGGCAGGGCGGCGTTAACACACTCACACACACACCTGTGTGTTTTCTGTGTTCGAACCATCACTGCTCCCGGGGATTTTCTACTGACAAATTCGGGTGGTTACTGTCCCCCTTGAGCAAGGGGATGGGTGTGTGTGGTGCGAGAGGTCCCAGCATTACCCAAAGATCGGCAATAATGAGCTCCAAGCTCGCACCGGGAGGGTGAAACTGGCAATTACGAGTCTGACTCGCATGGACAAGACCATGGGTGAATAACACACACACACACACACACACACACACACACACACACACACACACACACAGTAAGAGGCTTCTGCTCTCTCATTGAAGATGGTGGTGGTGATGGTTTTACAAAGGACTACAAAGGCTTAATAAGCAACAAACTATTATAATACTGGTGATGATCAAAGTAGTGGTTGTGATGACGATAAGAATGT
Organism: Chionoecetes opilio; assembly: GCA_016584305.1. Lineage (NCBI taxonomy): Eukaryota > Metazoa > Arthropoda > Malacostraca > Decapoda > Majidae > Chionoecetes > Chionoecetes opilio. The sequence goes on along the minus strand of JACEEZ010023398.1, from coordinate 106,599 downwards.
GTACATCACCATTTCTCTCCACAATCATCACCACCAACACCAAGTCATCACCATCACCACCATTCCCCATCGAGACAGACGGAGGAAGAAAGGGAGTGAGAGAAGGTAGAAGGAGGAATACATAGGAGTAACAGACACCAGGAGACCTATTGGTCCATAACGAGGGTATCTGCTGAACTACATACTACTAACTATGAAACTACATGTAAGAGGACAGTTGGAAAAGGATACCATGTCCGTAAAGAAGATAGGAACATGAAAGTTTCGTAGTGAAGAATGATAGGATATGAAGTATGCTAACTACAACTACCACTATATAACTTCGCAGGGCAGTATCAAAGCCCATTTACTTTACAGTGCGCGTCTAGTCTGTTTTTACATGAAGTTATTGTTGTGGCTTCGACAACATTAGCTGGTAATTTGTTCCATCGATTAACCACTCTTAACATTGAAATAGTTTTTACGGAGATCTTTGTGGCGGAGGAGAGGATGAAAGGTAGAAGTGAGAGTGAAGGAGAGGAGAGAGAGAAGGGGCATCGCATTTTTGTACTTCTATATATTTAGCCACGGAGCCACATGCGATAGGGGGGGGAGGGAGGGGTAGGGGGGTGACAAGGGAGAGAGAAATGGGGTGAGGGTGGGAGAGAGACAGAAGGGGTGACAGAGAGGAAAGGAGGGAGAGGGGCCGACTGAGAGAGAGAGAGAGAGAAAAAAAAATGTGGACACGTGACAAAGCAGGTGTGGCTACAGATGTGACAACTATTGGACATGTGTGTGTGTGTGTGTGTGTGTGCTTTGTATTGTATTGTGCGCATGTTATCTTTGTTCTAGGACGGAGAGAGAGAGAGAGAGAGAGAGAGAGAGGGACACAGAGAGAGAAAGAGAGGGACACAGAGAGAGAGAGAGAGGGATACAGAGAGAGAGAGAGAGAGAGAGAGAGAGAGAGAGAAAATCGCCTCTTTACCTTCCTCTTACCTCCATTTTTCTCCCTCACACCTTTTTTCTTCTTCGTCTAGACCCCTCCACGTCGATGGCTTAAACAGAGGGAGAGAGAGAGAGAGAGAGGGAGTTTGATAGTTGTGTGTGTGTTCCAATGAGGTAAAAAAAAAAAAAAGGTGACCGTAGGATAGCAGGAAGCTCGCTTAACTCTCCTCCACTCCTCCTCTTGTCTTCCGCTCCTCCTCCTCCTCTCCCTCTCCTCCCTCCTCCTCCTCCTCCTCCTCCTCCTCCTCCTCCTCCTCCTCCTCTTCCTGGTTCTGTCTTAACTCCACCATCATCACAATCCTTCTCACTATATTCCTCCTCCTCCTCCTCCTCCTCCGCGATTACGTAACATATCATAGTAAGAAAGGTACTAAACACCCATAACCGGTTTACCTTATCCAAACCAAGATTGAGAAATGACTCAAGTTAATGTTTGTTAAAGTTAATAGGTAAGTCAATAGGTGATATATGGAGAGGATTTGACAACATTAATAGAGTTGACAATTATTTCAGTCAGATCAAAACGTCACTTGATGGAAGAAGCGATTGAAGGACTATGTATCTATAAAGGTTTCTAAATTATATGAAGCTCAACATTTTCTTTTTTCTATTGTGAACATTTTGGAAGTTGCATGAATGTTTGCAAGTTGGAAGAATGCATGTTGAAATTGTAAAAAAAAACTATTAAAAAAATCTGTCTTTAAATTCATGTTTTTATCTTTGTCTAAAATTTATCAGGCACTTTTTTTTTTTTTTTTTTTTTTTTTTCTTTTTTTTTATAGTAACAATGATAGTTTATGGAATGCAATGTTTCCAATGGTCTCTTCCCTTATCTTTCTTACTTGTAGAGTGGAAGTTTCGGTCGATCTTGCAATGGGGAGTTTTCTAATAAGCTCACGCTCAAGTCTGTCTCTCGGGCTGTCACATCCTCTGCACTTTCAGCCTGAATGATCTATCATTTACCGTAAATTCCCTGTGCTTTTTCGGGACATATCAGAATTACCCTTCAATACAACAACTAAAACAGTTCTTAATAAAAAATGTAGTTTATCATTTTATTTGTCTGCACTTGGTGAAAATATTGGCAAAACAATTGAATACTTGAAAACTCAATCTTTAAAAATCGTCTCTTCATGAAAAAACGCAAGTTCAAGCAGAATGAGGCTTCAGGAAATATCTACTTGTATGTAAGCATTCACTGAGTACCTATTTTGGGTGTGTCTGTCTGTCTTGCGACGAACATTTAACCAAGAAGTAATTTAAGTGCTTGGCACCTCAACAACAGTCCAGGATCCAAGATAGTTCAAAACGTTTGTTTACTATTTCCCCCGCCTCGAATTCTAAGCCCCTCCACCTCAATCTTTCCCTCTGAATCAATCAACCCTTCCCTCTGAATACCCTATGTCCTCTGGTTTATCATATTGTAACGAAGGAGGGGGGGGGGCAACCCACCCCTCTCAAACTTCGTCACACTAACGGCTCGTGGCTATGGAGGAGACGGAAAGGACTGCAAGGAGACATTTACTGCTGTGCACGGCTTTATTACCCCAACTACTACTACCCACAGTACATAGTGACTGCACGTCTGTCACGTAACTACACGCGCCACTCCGCTCCGCCCCAACACAACACAAGTCACAGTCAAAGCACGAAATAAGGAGACGAAAGTCTTCTTTATGTGGAAAACGGTATGTGGGAGCGGATGCCACGAATATTCCAGTAGAGGATAGAGAGTGTGATGAGATAAGCGGGTGATGATAGTTAGGATGACATGTAGCCTCTGGTATTGAGAAGTTAGGAGTATCAGAGATATGAGCTGTGAGGTAAGGAGCGGCGGCGCTGAGCTGAGTCCCTCCCCGTGTGGTGTCAACAGAAAGTGGGGTGATAACAGATCCTGCCCGCGGGATGGTTTCTGTGGAGATGCTGAACGCCACACTCTGTTTTGGTTAAATGTTCGTCGTAAGAGAGACATATACACCCAAAATAGGTACTCAGTGAATGCTTACATACAAGTAGATATTTCCTGAAGCCTCATTCTACTTGAACTTGCGTTTTTTCATGAAAAGACGATTTTTAAAGATTGAGTTTTCAAGTATTCAATTGTTTTGCCAATATTTTCACCAAGTGCAGACAAATAAAATGATAAACTCCATTTTTTATTAAGAACTGTTTTAGTTGTTGTATTGAAGGGTAATTCTGATATGTCCCGAAAAAGTACAGGGAATTTACGGTAAATGATAGATCATTCAGGCTCAAAGGGCAGTGGATGTTAGATGCGCGAGAGACATCTGGCGGCTTAGCTTTGAAAACTCCCCATTAACCTGTTGTGACAAAAAGTTATATGTTGCTGTTTGTTTTATCCTTTGCATTCCTTCCCTTCCTCCTCCTATGTACAGCACTCCCTTCCCTCCCTATGAAAGTCAAGTATGCTGTAGTTAAAGTGTAGTAGTAGTGCAGTTATAGTAGTACGAGACACCCCACAATAACTGTGTGTGTGTGGCGCCTCATCTCGCTACTATAACTACTACTACTACTACTACTTTTTTTCTTCTTTTTTTTCTTTTTTTTTCTTCATAATAATAAAGATACCTCCACCGCTTGTTTATTTGTGGATTCCATTAACTGGAGGCCAGTAGCCCCAACTCTGATCGCTACTGTCTGTGGCATCCAACCATAGGCTACTACTACTTATCCACTACTTACTCTCCTCTCCGTCACCTACACTAATATGCCGCTCTCCACTACAGTGGCCTGGTAGTTCAGGCCAGCTAAATCGATGGTTGTGGGGGCGGAATATCTAGTACCCCTGAGACATAGGAGGGCAGACCTGAGCAGGGAGAAGGAGAGACGGCATCTCATCCAGGCGACAACGTGGCTCCTTGGCTGGTGCTTCTTTTCTGCCATTACACCTGCTAGTCTTGAATAGAAGCACTTGGCCTTGGGGCCCATCCCGCCTGACGTAGTGAAGACCAGGGGTGTGAAGCTGCCGTGGTCGACATTTCGAATCCTATCTCCATAACTCCTGATTTTTTCCCGTTCATTCTTTTGGTGAGCAGCTTCCAGTGGGATCCTCTGGTGGCAGGCGGCCATTGGATCGAAGATTCTGATGTCCAGGAACGCTCTCTGTCCTCTGGTCCAGAAACCACGAGCACTTACGTCCACTCGGGCCTCGTTAGTGGTGTTGGACGTCCTGTACAGCACGTGTTCGCCATTCATGGGGAGGAGAGTTGGTCCGGTGGTGACGTCGCGGCATACCTCCCTGAGCATGCTGGCCGTCAAATCTCTCACCTCATCGTGTCTGATGCACACGAATCCCCCCTTTTTACATGTCATTGTATGGTCGACGTTGTTTGGATCTCCACATACACAGGTTTTGGGAAGCCCTTCCACTGGCCAGCCATACCTCAGAGCAACGACATCTACGAATTCTTGTTTGTTGAGGCTGAAGCCTTTAGCTCTGATAGGCAAGCATGTTAGCCAGTTGGACGCTCCCGTTTCCTGTGCAATGTGAATTTTTTTCACGGTTTCTACTGGCATGACGTCTTTTAGGCGTTCCAATCTTTCCACTTGTGCATTTTGTCTGTTTCTAAACATGGATTTCTTTAGCTCCAAGACCGCATTCTGGTCTGTTTCGCCCTTTGCGTCTTGAGCTATGATTTTTTCGGTGAGGGACCTGGTGAGGTTGATGGAGTCCCGGTTTTCTTCCTCAGCCATTTTTTCAGGGGACGTGATCCCCATCCCACCCAGTCTTAGTGGAAGTGACAGCAGCACCCTCACTTCCTCTCCTATGATGAAGTTCGTTTTTAGCAGTGCTGGTAGGAAGGTTTTTCTGATTGATTTTTCCAATGGTTTGAGGAGGTGGCTGATACCTGGGATGGTGCGCTTGACGAAGCTCCATCGTTGTTGTAGGCCATGTGTGAATGCTGAGTAAGCTGCGTATGGTTCTGTCTTGGCTATGTCGGACAAGACGCCCACCTCTTTCACCCACACTGATACTTTCTCCTCAACATATTTCTCCTTGAACTCCGGGGTTCCAATCACTGCTCCCAAATGCCGCTGCCCGTCCTTTGTCACAGTGACTCCACTGACTGAAAAATCGCATTCCAATCTCATAATGTTCGGGTTTTACGATGAGGATGGACTTGGTGGCGTTGGGTGTGTATCCTATAGTAGGGCCGTTCTTCTTCACAAGATCCCACCACTTCCTTAGTTCTGAGATTTTCCCGGCCCCTGTTAGGTCATCCGCATATGCTACTTGCTTCACCTGTGTTTTTTCATATGAGATCTCCTCTTGAAGCACTGATAGGCCAATGGCGTACATTACCATGGCTACTGGGTCACCTTGTGTTGTTCCCTCCCTTGATTTCAAAATTTTAACAATACTATTTTTACTATTATCTCTTATGAACATGTCTGAGGGATCTCAGTATGTGTTTTCCACATATGTCGCGAGTGGGGGACACTTCATTCGAATGTTGTGGAGCATTGTCCTTCTGTTTATCGTGTTGAATGCATTTTTTGCGTCCACTAATAACACCGCTTCACAATCTTCCTGACCAAAGATCCTCATGGCGTGGATGGCCGCTTGCCGACCTGCCTGCTGTCCAGCACACACCTGTAGGTTCCCTGCCGCTCTTCTTACATCCTCCTTGACCACCGTCATGATACATTTCCCTATAATCCGGCGGAGGACTTCCCCAATGCCGATAGGCCTGCACCCTGGCTTCTTGTCCAGGGGGATAAGGCCACCACAACATTATCAATAATTAGTACTACCACCATCACCACCCACAACAACATAGCAACAATTACAATTACAACCACAACTACTACTACTTCTACTACTCCTACCACTACTACAACCACCATTACACACCACCGTTCTGATCTTCATCCAGAGACCGGAGTGCAGATGAAACGTTGCCTTGTCTCATCTTATCCGCAAAGCCACGTGCCTTATCGTCATTCCTATGTTTTTTTGGGGGAAGTCTTGGCAGTCTTTTCTGTAAGACTCGCTTCCTCAAGGAGCTCCTCGAGTTTATTTTTTTCCCATAGGTCAACTCTTCTTGTGAGTGCTTTCACATTGTTGTTTGTCTTGGCCTTTTGATGTGTCTTCTGGAAGAAAAGTTTAGGAAGAAGGAAGAATACTTTCAGTGCATATGGTGCAAAGGACGTGTCTAAGTTGTATTCGTTGATAAGGCCGACCATTTCTTTGATTAGTTTGGTCATGGCTGTACATTTTGGTGGCTCAAAATGATTATTGGCAGACCACCCCATTATCTCAAGGCATGTGTTATCTACCCATCTTGTTGTTTCTTCTTCCGTTTGACCTTTCCAGAAGATGTTCCCTCTCTCTCATTTTCCTCCACATTACTGTTCGGTTGGGGTACCTCATGTGGCGGTGGTGGTGCTACTACTACTCCTACTACTACTACTGCTAATACTATTACTCCTACTACTACTACTACTCCTACTACTACTTCTCGTTGATACCACCACCACCAGCACACTAACAATTTATTCAACTGCCAACAATATAGCAACAACTACCACTACCACAACTAGTACCACCACCACCACAACATTATCAATAATTAATACTACCACCATCACCACCCACAACAACATAGCAACAATTACAACTACAACCACAACTACTACTACTTCTATTACTACTGCTCCTACCACTACTACAACCACCACTACCACAACAACCACTACTACCACCACTACCACTACTACAACCACCACAACCACAATAACTACTTCTACCACTACAACTACCACCACTACCAACATTAACTTCTAACACACACAACCTCAATCATCCTCAAGTTTCTCTCTTCTTATATCGCTCTACCATGATCATTTTCCCACATTCCTTCCTCTCCTCCTCTCCTCCTCTCCTCTCCTCTCCTCCTGCTCACTTGGAAATATTACAAGATACCCGCGGCGAGAGAGAGAGAGAGAGAGAGAGAGAGAGAGAGAGGAGAGAGAGAGGCAGGGTTTGGCGGGAAGGGAGGCGAGTGGCTATTGGACGCGCGGTCGGTAAACAGAGGCGAAGATGAGAGGCGTGCGCTCATTGGTCATTGACGGATTAATCTGAGCGCTGATTGGTCAGTGCCTGGCGGTGGTGGTGGTGGTGGACACTTATTTTACCCGCCAAGGGAAGGGGAAGGGAAGAGAGAGGAGGAGGAGGGGGAAGGAAGGGAAGAGGGGGAGGGGGAAGTGTTAAGAAGGGAGGGAGGAAAGGTGAATGTATTATTTTGATATTTACGGAGAGGGGGAGTAGAGAGAGAGAGAGAGAATAGGGGTATTTTTAGTTTATTACACGTACGGTAGGAGTTAAAGAGAGAGAGAGAGAGAGAGAGAGAGGAGATATGACAGACGTAGAGACATTACACAAAGAGCCAGATAGACAGCCTAACAAAAGAGAGAGAGAGACGCTGTGAGCTTCTAAGGTAAAAACATACAAGGAAACCCAACCAACATTTTTTTGTCTCATTCTCTTATAGACGAAGGGAGAGAGAGGGAGAGAAAGAGAGAAAAAGAGAGGCATGAACCAGGAGGAGGAGGTGGTGAAGGTAAAAAGGAGGGAGGGGAAGGAGGAGGGGGGGGAGGACACACCAACCACCACCACCACCATCGCCTCCACCACCACCGCCCATCGCTAATTGTTATTGAAGAATCATTATCGTAGAGTTTTTGCGTCTCTGGTTAAGCCCTTTGCCACCCCAGCCAGCGGAGGGGGGGGGACACCTTTTTTGGGGGGTGAGGAGGGGGAAGGGTAGGGGGAGGAGGAGGGGGGAAAGGTGCTCCTGATTCGACTAGAGGTGGAGGAGGAGGAAGAGGTATAAGAGGAGGAGGAGGGAGGAAGGAAGATAAGTATTTGGGGAGTGAGAGAGAGGTGGGTTGATTCTAGAGGTTAAGGAAGGAGGGATGAGAGAGAGAGAGAGAGAGAGAGAGAGAGAGAGAGAGAGAGAGAGAGAGAGAGAGAGAGAGAAGGGAGAGGGATGGGGGTCTAGGAATAACAGAGAGAGAAGCAAGAAAGAATGTTTAGAGGAAAGGTTCGTTCGTAGCGGTTTGCATTCTCTCTCTCTCTCTCTCTCTCTCTCTCTCCTCTCTCTCTCTCTCTCTCTCTCTCTCTCTCTGTTATTCCTCGACACCCATCCCTCCCTTCCCTCTCTCTCTCTCTCTCTCTCTCTCTCTCTCTCCTCTCCTCTCTCTCTCTCTCTCTCTCTCTCTCTCTCTCACAAACAGAAAGGGAACAACATTGAGACCTTGAGACGACCACGTGGAGAAGTACTGAGGAACGAAGTTCTAAACTACCCTACCTCCTACCCTCCTCCTCCCTCCTCCCTCCTCCTCCCCTCCTCCTCCTGCACGACTAACAGCTGTCTCTCTTACAGCAGTACGTTCATCATGTCATTAACTTCTTCCTCCTCCTCGTCCTCCTCTTCCTCTTCTTCCTCCTCATTCATCACTCTTATTCTTTACTACAGTTTTCGTATTGCAAAAGAATTACAGATTTGATAAAAATTGAACGTATGAGTAATGGAAGGGAGAGAGAGAGAGAGAGAGAGAGAGAGAGAGAGAGAGAGAGAGAGAGAAATATCTTACTCACTCTTGTTGACTCAGGTGGGTGAGGGCGAGCCTGTCTGTGTTGTGTGTGTGTGTGTCTGTGTGTGTGTGTGTGTGTGTGTTGTACGTACCCTCGGCTAATGTTTCAACTAGTGCAGAATATTTGAGTTGTCATTAAATTTAGAACTCTTTACAACCACTGCATCGCGATGGAGTCTCAGCAAACAACTATAACAACAATATATTATTTTTCATTATCATTATCTTCTATTTCTATAATTATCATCATAATCATCATCTATTTCTATTTATTCCTTTCCTACTCCTTTGCTTCCTCCTTTATTAGTTTATATATATTTCTTCCTTTCCTCCTCCTCCTCCTCTTTCTCCTTCATCTATTTCTATATATTCCTTTCCTCCTCCTCCTCCTCCTCCTCCTCCTCCTCCTCCTCCTCCTCGTAACTACTACTCGTAAGGACCTATTGGTCCGTTGCTGTTTGTGTTTCCTTTGTAATCCTCACACACGTTTAAACACCAAAGATTTCCTGGATACGAAAAGTTGTGCAAAAAGAAAAAAGAAAATAAAGACAGCGTCTATCCCGGCTGTCCAACTGTTTAGTGCAAGAACGCGCCCGTAATGATGTCCAAGCATTTGTTAACCCATTTCCTCCTTTGGAATATTATCATTCTGGGTAAATATAGTAAGATCATAGTTTTTCTCTCTTTTGTTTGGCATTTACCATTGAGGTAAGGTGTGTGTGTGTGTATTCATCTAGTTGTATTTTACAGGGCCTGAGCTACACTCGTATGGCCCTGTCTCAATCGCTACATTTTATCATTAATCCTTAGTGCTAAGTGTTGGGGGAAGCCACCACCCCGGGAGGCGGGTCACAAACCCCCGGCTAACACCCGGTACCCATTCACTGCTGGGTGGACAGGGGCTCGGGTTTTAAGGAGACCGCCCATCTGTCTTCGCTCCGCCCGGGGATCGAACCCGGGACTTCTCATTTGTGAGCCGAGCGTGCTAACCACTACATTACGGAGGCCCTTAGTGTGTGTGTGTGTGCGCGTGCGTGCGTATGTGCGCCCAGTACACCCGCGATACAGTGTGTGCTTGAGCGGGGAATGTGGAAGGGAGTGGTGGGGGAAGGGTATGTCCGGCGGCGAGGAGTGTGTGTGTGCATTTATTGTGTTATATATGTTGCTATTGTTATTATTATTATCATAGTTATTAGTTTATTATCATTATTATAATCAACACTAACAAACCAACAACTTTTACTACTACTACCACTACTACTACTACTACTACCACTACTACTACCACTACTCTACTACTACTACTACTATACTACTACTACTACTACTACTACTACTACTACTACTACGGGCTGACGCGAGCACAACACAACCTTTCCTCTGCTGGACAGTTTATAACGAAACATTACGACAACACAACGTAACATTTCTGATAAACAACGTCTGAGGCTCTCTCTCTCTCTCTCTCTCTCTCTCTCTCTCTCTCTCTCTCTCTCTCTCTCTCTCTCTCTCTTTACTTGCCAGACGTTGCAAGCTTTATATAATTGTGTGTGTGCAGGGTGCTGGGTACGTGTGGGCGTGTGGTGGGTACGTGCAGAGTGGGTTGGGTTGTGTGTGGGTGTGGGTTGGGTATAGGGTGGGCGTGGGTTGGGTATAGGGTGGGCGTGGGTTGGGTATAGGGTGGGCGTGGGTTGGGTATAGGGTGGGTGTGGGTTGGGTATAGGGTGGGCGTGGGTTGGGTATAGGGTGGGCGTGGGTTGGGTATAGGGTGGGTGTGGGTTGGGTGCAGGGTGGGCGTGGGTTGGGTGCGGGGTGGGCGTGGGTTGGGTATAGGGTGGGCGTGGGTTGGGTATAGGGTGGGTACAGGGTGGGCGTGGGTTGGGTGCGGGGTGGGCGTGGTTGGGTATAGGGTGGGCGTGGGTTGGGTATAGGTGGGTGGGCGTGGGTGGGTATAGGGTGGGCGTGGGTAGGGTATAGGGTGGGCGTGGGTTGGGTATAGGGTGGGTGTGGGTTGGGTGCAGGGTGGGCGTGGGTTGGGTCTAGGGGGTGGAGTGGGTCGGTGGCGTGGGTTGGTATAGGGTGGGCGTGGGTTGGCTATAGGGTGGGCGTGGGTTTGGGGGGGTTGGATAGGTGGGTTGGGTGCAGGGTGGGCGTGGGTTGGGTGCGGGGTGGGCGTGGGTTGGGTATAGGGTGGGTGTGGGTTGGGTGCAGGGTGGGCGTGGGTTGGGTGCAGGGTGGGCGTGGGTTGGGTGCAGGGTGGGCGTGGGTTGGGTGCGGGGTGGGCGTGGGTTGGGTATAGGGTGGGCGTGGGTTGGGTATAGGGTGGGCGTGGATTGGGTATAGGGTGGGTGTGGGTTGGGTGCGGGGTGGGCGTGGGTTGGGTGCGGGGTGGGGTTGGGTATAGGGTGGGTGTGGGTTGGGTGCAGGGTGGGCGTGGGTTGGGTGCGGGGTGGGCGTGGGTTGGGTATAGGGTGGGTGTGGGTTGGGTGCAGGGTGGGCGTGGGTTGGGTGCAGGTTGGCGTTATAGGGTGGGCGTGGGTTGGGTATAGGGTGGGCGTGGGTTGGGTATAGGGTGGGCGTGGGTTGGGGGGGTGCGTGGGTGGGCGTGGGTTGGTGGTATATAGGGTGGGCGTGGTAGGGTTTAGGGTGGGCGTGGGTTGGGTATAGGGTGGGTGTGGGTTGGGTGCAGGGTGGGCGTGGGTTGGGTATAGGGTGGGTGTGGGTTGGGTGCAGGGTGGGCGTGGGTTGGGTATAGGGTGGGTTGGGTGTAGGGTGGGCGTGGGTTGGGTGCGGGGTGGGCGTGGGTTGGGTGTAGGGTGGGCGTGGGTTGGGTGCAGGGTGGGTGTGGGTTTGGGTGTGGGTTTGGGGGTGGGTAGTGGTGGCGGGCGTGGGTTGGTTATAGGGTGGGCGTGGGTTGGGTATAGGCTGGGCGTGGGTTGGGTATAGGGTGGGTGTGGGTTGGGTGCAGGGTGGGCGTGGGTTGGGTATAGGGTGGGTGTGGGTTGGGTGCGGGGTGGGCGTGGGTTGGGTATAGGGTGGGTGTGGGCGGGGTTGGGTATAGGGTGGGTGTGAGTGCAGGGTGAGTTGGGTATAGGGTGGGTGCGTGGTGGGTTGGGTATAGGGTGGGCGTGGGTTGGGTGCAGGGTGGGCGTGGGTTGGGTATAGGGTGGTTGTGGGTTGGGTATAGGGTGGGCGTGGGTGCGGGCGGGGCGTGGGGGGGCGGGGTAGTGGGTGTTGCATAGAGCCGCGGGTCAGACAGTGAGACATGGTCGATGCTGTTTTTGAAGGCGCGACCCGGTGGTGGTAGTAGTAGTAGTAGTAGTGGTGGTAATAGTAGTAGTAGTGGTAGTAGTAATAGTAGTGGCAGTAGTAGTGGTGGTGGTAGTAGTAGTAGTGGTGGTGTGTTAGTAGTAGTATTATTATTATTGGGATGTGTGTAGTGTATAAACAAATTAGAAGGACGTTTTATATATTATATATATATATATATATATATATATATATATAATAATATATATATATATATATATATATTATATATATATATTTTTATATATTTGTCCTATACCTGTAGCTATGGTGACTAGCTATATATATATTAGATCTGATGTTCTACTTGATTGATTTGTCTATCTCCCTATGGTGGCATAGAGCTAGATTCTATATAGTACGCTGTTTTAGATGTGCTATGCCGCCTGTCAGTGGTGTCCTCCCGGGTGTACCGCTCGAAAGGGTTAGAGTTGAGGCTGGAGGGGCTGTGGCGCGGCGTTCTTTTAGGCACTCCGGTGATAGAGGTTTATGCCGTTTCCCTCCGGAGATCGCAATCGAGGTAGAGTGAGCGCCAGTCAGTGGTGCTTAGCCATTCGACGTGCAGAAAGGTTTTTGAGTATTACGGATGAATCTATTAAGCCTAAACCTACAATTTTATACTACAACTAAGCTATACATCTTATAACTCTACCCTTCAACTGTGCAAACATGTCTTAAAGGTGTCCTGAACATACACACATACATACACACCCTTTGGAAGTGTGTGTGTGTGTGTGTGTGCCAGGTGTATGCATATTTTGTATGAGTAATGAAGGACAGTGCTTGACAAGTGGGGGAAGGGGGGGTCAGGTGTTGGGAGGAGGCTGGTCAGGGGGGATATGGGGGTAGAGGGGGGAGGCTGTCTAGTTGAATGGTTGTTTTGGTGGTTGGTATGTGGTGGGACTGTGGTGGTTGGTGGCTGTGTGGTTAACTAAGAAGAGGTAGGAATGAGGAGGAAGGTGTTTGGTGGTGGTGCGGGGGTAACGAGGTGGGGGAGGGGGAGGGGGCGGCAACCCACTTGGTATTAAGAAAGAAGGTATCAAAAAATATTAAAGGTAACGTAATGGAGAAAAGTTAGGCTAGGTTAAGATTTTTTTGGGTATCTTATTTACTTCCAATACTTTGTTTCTGTGTTATTCTGTTGCATTCAGTCCACAGTAGTAGTAGTAGTAATAATAGTAGAGTAGTAGTGGTGGTTGTAGTAGTAGTGGTAGTGGTGGTGGTGGTGGTTGTAGTAGTAGTAGTAGTAGTAGTAGTAGTAGTAGTAGAGTAGTAGCAGTAGTAGTAGTTGTAGTATCAACATCAGCAGCAGAATCACAACCACCACTATACACATTATCATTATTGCCTGTACTATATTGTGTTGCCTCCGACGCTCTCTAGTATATAAAGAATGTGACTGATTGAGAGCTGTGACCTAAAAGTGTTGTTTCCCGCACCTCAGTGTGTTGCTGACTGTTAATGGGCGGTATTGCATGCGTTACATTTATTATTCACGTCATGGATTACATTACGTATATTCCCTCGTAGCATTTGTCTTTATTTCCTCCATAATAATGCTAACTTTTTTGTACACATACTACTACTACTACTACTACTACTACTACTACTACTACTACTACTACTACTGCTATACTACCACCACCATCACCACTACTACTACTACTACTACTACTACTACTACTACTACTACTACTACTACTACCATCACCACTACTTTCACCACTACTATCACCACTACTACTACTACTACTACTACTACTACTACTACTACTATTTCTACTACTTCTTCTGTACTACTACTACTACAGTATACTATCACCACTACTATCTTGAGCATAACAAAATTTAAGTAAGACTACACCAATATTAAGATAATTGAAGGAAAGTAAAACGGTGTATAAACATTTGTCTTGCCTTTTTTGCTTCAACTCGCTTTAACTCCATCAGTTTTGCTCGCATTAAATTTTGAATCGCTGTTTCAAAATCCCCACAATTTTCCGATTCTTAAGGTATGTAGCACGCACCAATAAGGAAAAAATTATGTGGTCAAAGTGGTTAATAAAGTAAAACTACTGAAACTGGCGCCGTGACTGGTGAGCCTCTGATAGCACTCCCCAGAACTCATCTCTCATGTAGGGAGCAATGCTCACCAGTCACGGCGCCAGTTTCAGTACCTTTGATACCTTTGAAGAATCTTGCCCGTTATCGGCGGAGTTGAGGTGGTCCTCCACTCATTCCAGGTGTAGTCTGTAGCTCCCTGTTCCTTGCCTCCAGGACCACTGAAGGTAAAGTGTTGTCATGGGAGCTACTGTAGCCTGGCGTGGGTGGTTGGTCTGGGATGTCAGCCAGCCACTTGTCAAGGTGATGTTTGAAGGTGTCCGTGGTGACGCCCGTTAGGTCCCGAATGTGTCTTGGGGCACAATTGAAGAGCCGTACACCATTGTGGGAGAAGCTGTGGTGTATGAGTGTTTGTAGTCCTTTAGAGGAGGCGCATGTACTCTGTACATAGCACAGCCTGCCTCTTCTAGGGTTTTTGTTTTCCTCCATGCCTACTTTTGGAGCCAGACCCTCCAGGATTTTCCAGACATAGATTATGATGTACCTCTCTCGTCTGCGCTGCAGAGAGTAGAGGCCCAGTCTGTGCAGCCTCTCCCAGTAGTTGAGGTGCTGAAGACCATATATCTTGTTGGTATAGGTCCTTTGTGGTGCTTCCAGCAGGGTGATGTCCTTTTTTTTTGTAGGGTGACCATAGTTGGCAGCAGTACTCTAGCCTTGGTCTTACTAAGGACTTCCATAGCGTCAGCATGCAGGATTCCTCCCTTGTACGGAATGTTCTCAGGACCCATCCTGCTAGCTGGCGCGCTGTCTGGGTGATGGTGGTGTAGTGTAGGGAGAAAGTTCCATCGCTGCTCATATACACTCCCAGGTCTTTTGTGAAGTCTTTTGTTTGTATGGTTTGGTGTTGATACATATATTGAGTGGTGGTCTTTTATAAAGGTATTTCTGCCATATCTCAGAACTTCAAATTTTTCTCCGTTAAATTCCATATTGTTCTTTTCGGCCCACTCTATTATTGTATTGAGGTCCCACTGCAGTAGATCGGTGTCTGGGGATGTTTTTATTTTATGCCGTATACGGGTGTCGTCAGCAAATGAAGTAGCAGTGGAATATCTGAGATCTGTGTCAATGTCTGATATCATGATCAGAAATAATAATGGGCCAAGCACAGATCCTTGGGGAACACCACTTATGACTTGACACTGTGATGACTGTTTACCATTTATGGTGACAACTTGGTGCCTGTTGGTGAGAAAACTGTGGATCCATCTCCCTACTCTGCCAGTTATGCCAAGGTTCTTGAGTTTGTGGAGGAGAAAGCCATGATCTACCTTGTCAAAAGCCTTGGCAAAGTCTAGGTAGATTACATCAGCATTATCTCCATCCTGAGTTGCTTCTAATATAGCTTCATAGTGTTGTAGAAGCTCTGATAGGCAAGACCTGCCTCTTCTGAAGCCATATTGTCCATCATTGAAGGCCCCTCTTTCTTCCAGGTGGTTTACCATCTTGGCCCTCAGTATCCTTTCAAAGATCTTGATGACGTGTGATGTGAGGACCACTGGTCTGTATCTGCTTGCCTGTCCTTTGCTTCCCCCTTTATGTATGGGTGTTATTGTCCCCAGCTTGAGTTCATGGGGGACGGAGCCAGTGAGGAGGGATGTAGTCCACAGTATCTTCAGGGGTGTGGCCAGTTGTTCCCTACAATTTTTCAGAAACACAGTATGGTAACCATCTGGTCCTGCTGCTGCTTGCAGGTCGATGTTGCTTATGGCTTGGATTATGTCTTCCCTGGTTATCATAAATGTCGTGAGCAGAATGTCAGCACATTTCCTTTCGCTAAAGAAAGTACATGGATCTGTTACCCGTTTCTGAGTATCAGGTTTACTAAACACTCTCTGATACTCAGTCTGTAGCATTTCTGCCATTTCCTGTGGGCCATCTTCAAGTTCCCCGTTCTCTTTCAGTAGAGGGCCAACCGATGTTGTGCTGGTCAATCTCTTCTTGGCGTAAGAGTAGAAAAATTTGGAGTTGACTTTTATATTTTCCACGGCACATTGTTCTTCTTGTTCTCTCTGCCGTACGTGTGATTGAGCAAGTGCATCTTCCAGTAAGTGTAGCTGACGTTGTATTGCGTTTTCTGCCACAGCATAGGTTACTTTCTTTAATTTTCTTTGTAAATTGGCCCTCTTTTTCATCAGTATTCGTCTGTCCCTGGGTATTTGGTGTTTCCTTCCTGACGACCGCCTGAGGGGAATGTGTTCCTTACAAATTTGCAGGCATTTGCTGGAGAGTACTTCGTACATCTCGTGGGCTTCCATTCCACTAAAGATGTTTTCCCATTTTATGGCATGTTTTACTTTATTAACCACTTTGACCACATAATCTTTTCCTTATTGGTACGTGCTACATGCCTTAAGAATTAGAAAATTGTGAGGATTTTGAAACCGATCCAAAATTTAATGCGAGCAAAACTGATGGAGTTACACGAGTTGAAGCATAAAAAGCAAGACAAAATGTTTATACACTGTTTTACTTTCCTTCAATTATCTTAATATTGGTGTAGTCTTACTGAATTTTTTTTATGCTCAAGATATGCAGCAATGTATCCTGAACACGATAGCAGGCTCAGTTTAACCAAAATATCATCTGGTAGCTTGGTAATATTGGGTAGGAGTACAACATTTCAATGCACTGAAACCTGAAAATCCGTCTACTCCTGTGATGCTCAGTCATGACATGTTATTGTTGACCAATCACTGCCTGATTCACTGATACAAACAAAATAGGCTTATCTTGTGTAAGAGGTGAGTTAAGCAAAGAAATGAATATTTTTCTGAGGCAACGCAAGGGTTTTGGTAGCGGCAAGGCAAGGTACCACCACCACCACCACCCAGCCCGAGTCTATCAGCCAATCAGCGACGTCCTTACATACTCGGGTAG
>JACEEZ010023398.1:79685-82185 GCA_016584305.1 Chionoecetes opilio | reverse complement strand
CCCTCTCCTTTCCCCTCCTTCCCCTCCTTTCCCTCCCCTCTTTCCTCCTCATCCTTCAATACACCTACTACACGAAGCTGACTGACTGACTGACGCTGGCATTTAATAGTCTCCCCCCCCCCCCCACCCTTTACCTTACCTTACAAACCCTATGGCATTATGAGCCTTACAGAGTAGTAGGGGGGAGGGAGGGGGGGGTTGATGGGGGAGGTTCCATTTTATCTTATCGGGAGCAATCTTTTTATCTTAGCAGTCAAGCAAACAAAAAAGGTTTTCTTCAACAATTTAATTATACAAATTTTATAACACTACATGATTTTCAAATTGTACAGCCGCATCTTACAGACACACACACACACACACACACACACACACACACACACACACACACACACACACACACACACACACACACACACACACACACACACACACACACAGTCACACACAGTCACACACACAGTCACACCGCCACAATGGTCCACTGGATAGCGCTCTGGCCTGCCATTCTGTGGTAGCCGGTTCGAATCCTCGCTGCTCCCGTTGATTTGTCACTGACAAATCCGGGCGGTTACTGTCCCCCTTGAGCAAGGGGATGGGGGTGGGGGTGTGTGGTGTGTGAGGTCCCAGCATTACCTAAAGATCAGTAATAATGAGCTCCAAGCTCTCACCGGGAGGGTGAAACTGTCGATCGCGAGTCTGGCTCGCGTGGACAAGACCATGGGTCATTTATTAGATATTATCTAATTAGATTTATTATCTAAAGAAAGACCCTGGACAAGACCCTGGGTGCATGAATGACACACACACACACACAACACACACACACACACACACACAACACACACACACACACACAGTAAGGGGGTCACGGTCGCTATTATAACACTTAGGTGGGGAATAAGAAGCAGGCACAAGAATTCTGAGGTTGTCCCGAATTTTTTTTGTGGGGGGGAGGGCGTGGTGGCGTGTGTGCCCGTCATGACAGCTCGCCATGCAGCCATGCAGCCACCTGCATGCAGCCACCAAGGACATCACCCACCCTCCTGACGGGCTGACGATGACGGATAGTATAAATATTTATACTATCCCGTGTAGTATTTATAGTATAGTGGTGGTGGTGGTGGTAGTAGATAGTAGTAGTAGTAGTAGTGATTTTGATTTGGTAATGTGTTGTAATCTGTTGTTAATGCTATCTTACATGTCAGAATCTCTCTCTCTCTCTCTCTCTCTCTCTCTCTCTCTCTCTCTCTCTCTCTCTCTCTCTCTCTCTCTCTCTCTCTCTCTCTCTCTCTCTCTCTCTCTCTCTCTCTCTCTCTCTCTCTCTCTCTCTCTCTCTCTTTTCTGTCTCACAAACACCTTGTAATCTTTGTGTAGATATGAAGGAAATTATAACAAACTCCTATCTGAATTAAATATCACTGTGTGTGTGTGTGTGCGTGGCGTGCGTGCGTGCATGAGTGCGTGCGTGCGTGCTCAGTGTTGCAGGGTGGTAGGCAAAAAATGAAGAGGCGTAGCTACTTAACCTTTGGAATGCGGTAATTGGTTCTTTCCCGGGCAGTGTGTGTGTAATGCGACCTTGGAGTCTCAGCGCCTTATAAACTATGATACAAAATAGGATCATAGTAATAAGACGCAGACAAAAACTATGATGCAAAATATGATCATAGTAATAAGACGCAGACAAAAACTATGATGCAAAATATGATCATAGTAATGAGACGCAGACAAAAACTATGATACAAAATGATCATATGACGAAGACAAAAAATAATGATAAAAAAATGATCATAATAATACGAAGACAAAAACGATGATACAAAATATGATCATAGTAATTAAACGACGACGAAGAAATGTTTGGAATTATTGATGTTGTCTGTTTATTTATAGATTTGATACGTAACTAAGAGAGAGAGAGAGAGAGAGAGAGAGAAGAGAGAGAGAGAGAGAGAGAGACGGGTCAATATACTATCCAACTATCTATCTGTGTATGTGTGTCTGTGTGTGTGTGTGTGTGACTGTGTGTGTGTGTGTATGAGTGTTTGTGTGTGTGTGACTGAGTGTTTGTGTGTGTGTATGAGTGTTTGTGTGTGTGACTGAGTGTTTGTGTGTGTGTATGAGTGTTTGTGTGTGTATATGAGTGTGTGTGTGTGTGTGACTGTGTGTATGAGTGTTTGTGTGTGTGTATATGAGTGTGTGTGTGTGACTGTGTGTATGAGTGTTTGTGTGTGTATATGAGTGTGTGTGTGTGTGACTGTGTGTATGAGTGTTTGTGTGTGTGTGTCTATCTGTGTCGGTCTGTCTGACTGTCTGTGTGTGTGTGTGTGTGCCCTTCGTCTCATGTCCCACAACCTTGTAAGGAAAGGGCGATTTGGGAGGGGGAGGAGGGGGGAAAGAGGGGAAGAGTGGGTGGGGGAGATATTGGGGGTGGGGTGGTGATCTTTCCGCCCCCCACTAATCACCCCTCCCTCCCATCACCCCACCTCACACCCCTTCC
>JACEEZ010023398.1:17185-49685 GCA_016584305.1 Chionoecetes opilio | reverse complement strand
GAGAGAAGAAAAGGAAATAGGGGATGAATGGGAGAAGAAGGAAGAGGAGGAAATAGTGGATAGAAAGGAAGGAAGAAGAGAGACAGGGAAGGACAAGTGCAAATAAATGATGGAAGAAAAGAAAGAAGATAGAAATACTTACAAAAAAATCAGAATAAGGAAATAAAAGAGGTCATTTGGTTTATTGATTTTATTAATGAATAGTATAGGAAGGAAGACAGGCAAAAAGAACAAAGAAAAACAAATGCTGATTGATGAAACAGTCGAAAATAGAAAAAATAAAACGTCAATTTGCACCCCAAAGAGAGATTGACAAACAACTCGTTTAACTCATAAAATCGACCCCGCCCACTTTTCCCCTCCCTCACTACCCACCCAACACACACCCGCCCACACACACACACACACACACACACACACACACACACACACACACACACACACACAGTCACCCACACACACACACACACACACACACATACAGTCACACACACACACACACACAGTAAGTAAGGAGCCGCAGGTCACAGAATGCGGGAGAACCAGACACAGCGGGTTACATAGCAGGGATGCAAGGATACCCATGTAGCCTCCCGCGCCCACCTGCCTGGAGCCCCTCACGCACCGGTGTCGCGTGGGCAAGTGTCTGTTTACGAAAAGCAGTCCGTTTACTAACAAAGGCAAAGAAAACGGGCGTTGAGGGGAATACTTACTAATATTGACTATCAACAAAGGCATGTCCAGGTGTCCTACGACAACAAATCCGTCTTTATTTATCAACAGGGGGGGGGGGGGTACGAAGTGGAACACTCGCCGATGTCGGCGAGAATTTCTATCGGCGACAGTTATAGGTATGGTTTAGAGCATATATGATATATGAGGCATTCAATTTCGTACAGAAATGTCCTGTGAGAAGGAGATGGGGCCTTAACCACTTGAATGCCTCATATATGCCTCACTTGGCCAATTGAATGCCTCATATATCATATATGCTCAAACCCATACCTATAACTGTCGCCGATAGGAATTCTCGCCGACGTCGGCGAGTGTTCCACTTCGTGCTCCCCCCTCCCCCCCCTCTTTTGTTGATAAATAAAGACGGGTTTGTTGTCGTAGGACACCTGGACATGCCTTTGTTGATAGTCAATATTAGTAAGTATTCCCCTCAACGCCCGTTTTCTTTGCCTTTGTTAGTAAACAGACTGCTTTTCGTAAACAGACACTTGCCCACACGACACCGGGCTGGCTCGCGCGTGTTGTTGGTGGTTCCGGTGGGTGAGGGCAAAGCCGTCTCTATGTAGAAAGCCTGCGTCTGCGAGGCGAAATGGACGGTGACGTGGTGGGGGTGGGGGGGGTGAAGGTGGTGGAGGTGGTGGTGGTGGAGGTGGAGGTGGAGATGGTGGTGGTGGTGGTGACGGTGGTGGTGGTGGTGGTGTAACGGAGGTGATGGTGGGGTGACGGTGGTGGTGGTGGGGGTGGGGGTGACGGTGGGGGTGACGGTGGGGGTGGGGGGGGGGGGGGGGTGAGGCCCAAACACACAAACGTCCCACAGCCAACTGCTACTCTTCTTCCATCCCCTTGAGGAGGAAGAGGAAGAGGAGGAGGAGGAGGAGGAGGATAGAGTAGACAAGGAGACGTAAAACTATTGAAGAAGTAGACGAAACGAGGGAATAAGAAAGATAAGTGTATACGTAAATAAATAAGGAAGGAAATAAATAAATAAAAGTTAAATAAATAAATAAATAAGTAAAAAGTCCACCAACCAGAGATCGCTAACCAAACAACAACAGTTTTCCTACACGCGACTCATCGATAAACCATCGCCACAAACACACACGTAAACAAACAAACAAACAAACAAACAAACAAAGAATCAGTGGAATGGCGAATCCATAACAACTTCATTTATTTATATATTTAGTTCCTATAAGAAGCTGTTGTGTGTGTGTGTGTGTGTCATTCACCCATGGTCTTGTCCACGCGAGCTGGCTCGCGATCGCCAGTTTCACCCTCTCAGTGCGAGCTTGGAGCTGTGTGTGTGTGTGTATGTGTGTGGCGTGTGTGTGTGTGTGTGTGTGGTCGTGGCGGCATGTGTGCGTGTGGTGTGTGCAGGGCCGGATTTAGACCTGTGGAGGCCCCTGGGCAGCTCTGTGTGGAGGCCCTGGCCCCTTCATTACAAAATTTTACAAAGTATGGGTGCCGAGCGAAGCAAGACTGAGCAGCTGGGGGGTCCGGGGGATTTTTTTGAAATTTTAGCCTTTTTAGGAGCATTTTGAAGCAATAAGCACAGCTAAATTGAGAAAGTATATTAGCTCTAGTGTATTGTGACAAAATTGGGGTACTATCACCTAATTGGGTAAAGAGTTTGCTTTAAGTGGACACAGCTCAATGAAGTATTCAGATTGAGAAGTAACACATTGATGTTGCGAGACTGAGTCGGGTCACCCCTTGTTAAAAGCATGAAGTATAGGAGTAGCCTAAGCCCCATATTTTCTGAAATTTGAGCTCACTGCCTAGAAATTTGGTTGATATGAAATTTATTGACGGTAGTTACTTTCAAGGTTGATTTATTTTTAATGAGTGTTTTTCTTGTATATATGAAACTTTGACCTAAGCCACTGGCTATAGCCTAGCTACAGTCAATGCCATGCCTACCTAAAAAGAGGCTGTTGGCTTCCGATTAAAGCATCAAGGCAATCAAGCAACACTAGCTAGGCAGTTGGATATAAGATAAATGATTAATTTGATTAGAAATTAAGGCCTCTTGATTAAAAGAAATTTATTATATAAATATACAAAGAAGTATGGTAAATTTCTAGTGTTTGGTCATACTCTTCCCCTTCCCCAAACAAGCTTGGGAACCTGTGGGAATGCGGGGTTTTCGGGTGGGGAGCAAATAATGTGTCGGAAACACGTATTTTTGGAGTTATGTAAAAGAGCCAAATACCCTAGATCTAGAGTAACTTTCCTAGATCTAAGAAAATTTAACCTAACCTCCTTGCGAGGGGGCTCCGTTCCCCTCGACCTCCCAGTAATCTAACCTAACCTCTTGGCAATAATCACCCGATAATATATCTAACCTAACCTTCTAACGGGGACCCTCCAACTGAGCAGCTTCACACCACTGGGTTACAGGCAGTGGATGCCGATCCTCCCATTGACGAAACCGCACCCTCTCTTGACGAAGTCAGAGAGGCTGTAGCAAAGTTGAAGGGTGGAAAGGCAGCTGGTGTTTGTAATATCAGTGCGGAGCTCCTCAAAGCTGGGGGTGAGGCCATGATCCGCGGGTTGCATGCTGTCCTGACTGCCGTGTGGCAATCAGGTACCATTCCTCCTGACTGGAAAAGGGGGCTGGTCGTCCCTATCTGGAAAGGGAAAGGGGACCGTCAGGACTGCAACAATTAGAGAGAACTGAAACTCGAGAAATGCCAGTGGTCGCTGGCAGTTTTAACTCAAAGGTTGGTCTACTGTGTTTTGGCTCCGCGACTAATATTTTTCATAAATTAATTTCGCGATAAACATTGATGCACCGCATCTGAATACCAAAAAATATAGTTCTTCTGTTGTTCTACTAATTATATGGATGACATTCATTACGATGGAACGTTCTATAATAGCAATTTAATGCAAATTACTCGCCTCGAGTAGCAAAGCTTAATATATTTTTTACATGTATATTGTGGCATGTAAAATTTGGGTGATGTTCACACTGTTTTCTAAGACAGTACTGCTGCGTCTGGCAAACGCTTGTCAAAATACAATAAGCAATGCCTTGGAAAAACGAAGAATAAAGAATGCCGAAATCGGCTTGTTGCTGCGACAATGTAGGTTATAATTGTGGAGGCGACACGCCGCGGCGGGGAGTGGTGGGCGGGGAGATTGTGGCGGGGAGATTGAATCAAAACATTGCCACTTCACGCGTCGACTCATTGCACTTCCAGGCTTTCTATCTGATTGATACACAATAATAACAGGAAAATATGACTGCCTAGGTATAGATAACTTCTAAACATACGTTATTGACTATATAATATCATAGAGTAACATTTACCTCGCCTCCTCAACTATAACCTACTTGGTTATTTGGTTAAATGCATGTTTTACAGACTCAGGCTTCTATACAATATACATATAGAAGAAAATCGTTCTTAAAATTATACTTTTGTGTTTTAAGTGCAGTGGAATAAGCCCATATTTTTCTTTCAAGTTGACCAACTTTTCACCAAATTGTGAGTTAAAACTGCCAGCGACCACTGGCATTTCGGAGTTGCAGTTCTCTCTAATTACCGCGGTATTACACTGCTCAGCGTACCAGGCAAGGTGCTTGCCCATCTATTGTTGACACCAATTCGCAGTCAGGTGAAGCATCAGAGACCTCAGCAGTCTGGGTTCACGCCTGGTAAGTCAACAACGGACCGTATCCTAGCGCTTCGTGTCCTGGTGGAACGCCGACGTGAGTTTCGACAGGGGATGCTTGCAGCCTATGTTGATCTCAAGAAGGCGTTTGACTCAGTGCATCGTGAGTCACTCTGGGATCTTCTGCGACTTCGAGGGATTCCTGCAAGGACTATTGGTTTGATAACTGGTCTGTATTCTGGGACTGAGAGTGCTGTGAAGTGTGGGGCAGGTGTATCCAGCTTCTTTCCTGTGAATACAGGAGTGAGGCAAGGGTGCGTCCTTGCCCCATCACTTTTCAACGCTTGTATGGACTGGGTATTGGACAAGGTTGTAGATCAAAGTGATTGTGGAGCATCCGTCGGCAACACCAAGATCACTGATCTTGTTTTTGCCGATGATGCAGTAATCTTTGCTGAGTCGCTGGAGGTCCTGGTGATGGCTCTCGAGGCGCTGCACGAGGAGGCAAAGCCTTTGGGACTTGAGGTCTCCTGGCTCAAGACCAAGGTCCAGGTATTTGGAGACTTACTAGATGAAGCAGTACAGTCTGTTCATGCGTGTGGCGAGGACATTGAGATCTTGGAAAGTTTTGCATACCTTGGTAGCGCAGTCCATAATGACGGCGGGTCACGTTAAGAAGTCTTACGACGGATTGGCATAGCCCACGGTGTTATGGACTCGCTCAGCGGGAGTATTTGGCGTTGTCGGTACCTGTGCAGGAGGACAAAGATCCGGATCTTCAAGTCGCTTGTGATCCCTGTCTTACTCTATGGTTGTGAGACATGGACACTAAATAGTGACTTGAAGAGACGAATCAATGCCTTTGGTAATAAGTGTCTTCGCAGAATCATGGGGTATCGCTGGGATGATTACGTGTCAAATCAGCGATTGCACCGTGAGACTGAATCGAGGCCTATTACCTGCATACTCCGTCAGCGCCAACTTCGGCTATATGGGCATGTGGCACGCTACCCTGAAACCGATCCTTCCCATCGGGTTGTATCTGTAAGAGACAATCCGGCGTGGAGGAGGCCAAGGGGGCGCCCACAAGGCTCGTGGCTGGGGCAAGTTGATGTTTCTTGTCGAGAGCTGCTTGGTATGGGAAAGGAGCCTGCATGGGAACTCGCGCGTGGTGACCCCCGGGAGTGGCGTCGTAGGGTGGGCGAGGCGACGCGCCTCCCGGCGTATGCCCCCAATGATTGATTGATTGATTCTAACGGGGGGGCTCCAACCCTCTAGACTCTCCGGTAACCTTACTCTACCCTTACCCTAAGTGGGAGGGGGGGGGGGAGGCTCAACACTCCGGTTATCATTCTGTTTGTGAGGATCGTCAGGTTGACACGTCTCTGGACTTAGAAGAAAGGCAATCTATTTTCCCTAGATCTCGGGAACTTTGACCTTTTTTTTTTTTTCA
Source organism: Chionoecetes opilio (assembly GCA_016584305.1). Classification (NCBI taxonomy): domain Eukaryota; kingdom Metazoa; phylum Arthropoda; class Malacostraca; order Decapoda; family Majidae; genus Chionoecetes; species Chionoecetes opilio. Next base: position 43,876 of record JACEEZ010023398.1, on the reverse strand, counting down.
TTTTTTTTTTTTTTCATTTATGCCCAAAGTGCCTGTAGGCCGTGAGCTCCAGGGCTCGGATGGCAGGCCCTGGAGGCTCACTTGAGGGCTGTGATGGTTGGCCCTCGCCCGTGGTGGCGCAGGCAGGATTGTTATAGTGGCGCCTGTGATTAGAGGCTCATGCCGCCCCCCTGTGTCCTCCGATGCACTCGCAATCCAAGGTAGAGTTAATGGGCAGCATGTGGGTGTTCTTAGGCCACTCGACGGTGCAGAAATATTTTAAAGTGGATTTATGCGTCTCACTCGGGTCTTCGAGAACGCCACTCAGTGACGCTAACCACTCTGCTACCGCCTCCCCTACAACCCTATATGCATAATTCTGTGAATATCGGCAGGTTCACACGTCTCTGGACTCAGAAGAAATCCAATGAATTTTCCCTAGATCTAGGGAATTTTTTCAACACTCCTAACTCAAAAACTATGTGGTTGCGACGCATATTTTGTACCCCAGCTAAATATCTCGCATTAGCCCAGGTTCCCAAACTTGATTTTGGGGAGATGGGAGAGTATGGGCAAACGCTAGAATAATACCAGAAGTATTAAGTCAATAAATAAATAAGAAACATTTTAATATGTGGAGGCCTCGGCCAGGTCCCAGTTTGGCAGTTTTCCCCATTTTGTGGAGGCCCCCTGATTGTGGAGGCCCCTGGGCGGCTGCCCACTTTGCCCACTCCTAAATCCGGCCCTGGGTGTGTGTGTGTAAGTGTGTGTGTGTGTGTGTGTGTGTGTGTGGTGGTGGTGGTGGTGTGGGGGGGGGCATGTGTGCGTGTGGTGTGTGTGTGTGTGTAAGTGTAAGTGTAGGGTGTGTGTGTGTGTGTGTGGTGGTGGTGGTGGGGGCATGTGTGTGTGTGTGTGTGTGTGTGTGTGTGTGTGTGTGTGTGTGTGTGTAAGTGTGTGTGTGTGTGTGTGTGTGTGTGTGTGTGTGTGTGGTGGTGGTGGTGGGGGTGGTGGTGCATGTGTGTGTGTTGTGTGTGTGTAAGTGAAAGTGTGGGTGTGTGTGTGTGTGTGTGTGTAAGTGTAAGTGTAAGTGTGTGTGTGTGTGTGTGGTGGTGGTGGTGGTGGGGGCATGTGTGTGTGTTGTGTGTGTGTAAGTGTAAGTGTGTGTGTGTGTGTGTGTGTGGTGGTGGTGGTGGTGGTGGGGGCATGTGTGCGTGTGGTGTGTGTGAGTGTGTTTGTGTGTGTGTATACATGTGTGTGTGTATGCATGTGTGTGTGTGTGTGTTGTGGGGGCATGTGTGCGTGTGGTGTGTGTGTGTGTAAGTGTAAGTGTGTGTGTGTGTGTGTGTGTATGGTGGTGGGGGCATGTGTGCGTGTGGTGTGTGTGTGTGTGTGTTTGTGTGTGTATGCATGTGTGTGTGTATGCATGTGTGTGTGTGTGTGTGTGTGTGTGTGTGTGTGTGTGAAGGTCCCGCCCACCACCAGCAAGGGGGGGGGGCGGCGAGGAAGACCTTGAGCTTGTGTGGGCGTCACCAAAAAGACCTGAAGAAAGACCCTTGTTTGAAGTCCCGACGTGGTTTTGACTTTTATTCACTTTATTATTATTATTATTTTATTTTTATTTTTTTATTATTAATTATTTATTATTGACTTTCTTCATCATCATCATCATCTGTCGTTGCTGTGGTTATTCTTTTCTTCTCTTCGTTACTCCTATTTTTTCTTGTAATATTTTTCTTCTTCAAATTCTTCCTCTTCTTCCTCTTTTTCTCATCATCATCATCATCATCATCATCTTTGTTGCTGTTGTTGTTGTTGTTATTTTTGCTCCCTTCCTCCTCCTCCTTGTTGCTGTCACTCTTCTATTTTATCTTCTTTTAATTCTTCTACCTCTTCTTCATCTTTGTCTAATTCTAATTCTAATTCTTCTTCTAATCATTCTAATTCTAATTCTTTTTCTTGTTCTAACTCTTCACCACCACCACCAGCAAGGTAAAGGCACACCGCACCACTAACAAGGCGGGGAACAAGCGGGAAAAGGTGTGGGTAGGGAGGAGGAGGACTCTCCCCCCTCCCCCCCTCCCACCTTTCCTGTCCCACCCCTCATGTCCAGGTGTGGTGAGGGGGGGAGGGGAGGTGCGGGGGTAACTAGGTGAAGAGTGAAGGCTGGACCACTGCTTGTCCTCGTGGCTGCAATGTCTCTCTCTCTCTCTCTCTCTCTCTCTCTCTCTCTCTCTCTCTCTCTCTCTCTCTCTCTCTCTCTCTCTCTCTCTCTCTCTCTCTCTCTCTCTCTCTCTCTCTCTCTCTTTGTTTTGCTCTCATCAGGTCGCACTAAGATCATCAAATAGCCTCCTTGATATTACAGAGTGAATATTAATTGTAAAGCTTAAAAATATTGATTGATTAGCACATTTCATTTACCGGAATAAGATAGGCGAAAATGTGTGTGTTCGTTAGAGGCTATGCAATGGGTAGACGTACTGTACAAAGGGTTCAACAGTGGGTGGGGTAAAGCAAGTTTTTACCCCACGCACATAGCAGTTTTGACCTTGCACTAACCCGGCATCAGACAGATAGGTGGACACGTAATAAAGGGACAGGCAGGAACTTACATATATACTGTATATACTCGCCGCACGTTAAGTTGGCGAAAATGTTGCCCCTTCACTCCCCCCTTCCGAACGCACGGGATTGGCTGAGGTGATGGGTGTTGGGTGAGAATGCCTTACTCCAAGTTCCGCCCTAAAGCCCCAATACCCAACACCTCAGCCAATCCCGTGCGTTCGGAAGGGGGTGGTGAGGGGCCACATTTTCGCCAACTTAACGTGCAGCGGGTGGGTAGTGGCCAAAGGGTGGAATAGACACAGCAAGCAGGTGGTGAGCGTAAACACACTAAAAAGCTAAAATTTGTTTTATATATACATGAACAAGAATGAGGAATAGTGTGAGGTAAAGAAGACTACCCTTCTTGTTAAAGTTGTTATGTCTAAGGAAGAGTCTCTCTCTCTCTCTCTCTCTCTCTCTCTCTCTCTCTCTCTCTCTCTCTCTCTCTCTCTCTCCTCTCTCTCTCTCTCTCTCTCTCTCTCTCTCTCCTCTCTCTCTCTCTCTCTCTCTCTCTCTCTCTCTCTCTCTCTCTCTCTCTCTCTAAGGATATCTTCAAGCCTAAGGAAGGAAGATAAAATATAACCTACAGGCTCTTTAGACTCCAACGTAAAAAAGAAATGTGTGAGCCTATAGCGCCTGTGTATATATAGGTCTCGTATTTATAGGTCTCGTATATATAGGTCTCGTATATATAGGTCTCGTATTTATAGATCTCGTATTTATAGATCTCGTATATATAGGTCTCGTATATATAGGTCTCGTATATATAGGTCTCGTATATATAGGTCTCGTATATATAGGTCTCGTATATATAGGTCTCGTATATATAAGTTTCTTCACTTGAGGGTAGGCAAAACGGTGCATTGTGTAGGACGACTGGTATTATGCAGGGGCCTTTTACTCTTATGTTATTACTGTACGATGACTACTTGTGTGGACTTAGTGTTGTAATGTCTTGCAGGGAACGCTCAGGGGGACCATCTATCCATCTATCCATCTACCAATCTATTTATCAGTTCATCTACCAATCAACCAATCTATTTACCAGCTCATCTATCCATCAACCAATCTATTTACCAGTTCATCTATCCATCTATCAATCAACCAATCTATTTATCAGTTCATCTACCAATCAACCAATCTATTTACCAGTTCATCTATCAATCAACCAATCTATTTATCAGTTCATCTATCCATCTATCAATCAACCAATCTATTTATCAGTTCATCTACCAATCAACCAATCTATTTACCAGTTCATCTATCCATCAACCAATCTATTTATCAGTTTATCTACCAATCAACCAATCTATTTACCAGTTCATCTATCCATCTACCAATCTATTTATCAGTTTATCTACCAATCAACCAATCTATTTACCAGTTCATCTATCCATCTACCAATCAACCAATCTATTTATCAGTTTATCTACCAATCAACCAATCTATTTACCAGTTCATCTATCCATCTACCAATCAACCAATCTATTCATCAGTTCATCTACCAATCTATTAATCAGTCCATCTATCCATCTACAATCAACCAATCTATTTACCAGTTCATCTATCCATCTACCAATCAACCAATCTATTCATCAGTTCATCTACCAATCTATTAATCAGTCCATCTATCCATCTACCAATCAACCAATCTATTTATCAGTTCATATATCCATCTACCAATCAACCAATCTATTAATCAGTTCATATATCCATCTACCAATCAACCAATCTATTAATCAGTTCATCTATCCATCTACCAATCAACCAATCTATTTACCAGTTCATCTATCCATCTACCAATCAACCAATCTATTTACCAGTTCATCTATCCATCTACCAATCAACCAATCTATTCATCTATCCATTTATCAATCAACCAATCGATTATCTCAGTTAATCTATCCGTGACATGAGAGGAGGAGCCACCAGTGTTGCCAAGGTCCTGAGTGTTACCAAGGCAGGCCACTCAAGGAGGAGCCACCAGTGTTGCCAAGGTCTGGAGTGTTACCAAGGCAGGCCACACAAGGAGCCACCAGTGTTGCCAAGGTCCTGAGTGTTAGCAAGGCAGGCCACTCAAGGAGGAGTCACCAGTGTTGCCAAGGTCCTGAGTGTTACCAAGGCAGGCCACTCAAGGAGGAGCCACCAGTGTTGCCAAGGTCTGGAGTGTTACCAAGGCAGGCCACACAAGGAGGAGCCACCAGTGTTGCCAAGGTCTGGAGTGTTACCAAGGCAGGCCACACAAGGAGCCACCAGTGTTGCCAAGGTCTGGAGTGTTACCGAGGCAGGCCACACAAGGAGCCACCAGTGTTGCCAAGGTCTGGAGTGTTACCGAGGCAGGCCACACAAGGAGCCACCAGTGTTGCCAAGGTCTGGAGTGTTACCGAGGCAGGCCACACAAGGAGCCACCAGTGTTGCCAAGGTCTGGAGTGTTACCGAGGCAGGCCACACAAGGAGCCACCAGTGTTGCCAAGGTCTGGAGTGTTACCGAGGCAGGCCACACAAGGAGCCACCAGTGTTGCCAAGGTCTGGAGTGTTACCGAGGCAAGCCACACAAGGAGCCACCAGTGTTGCCAAGGTCTGGAGTGTTACCGAGGCAGGCCACACAAGGAGCCACCAGTGTTGCCAAGGTCTGGGGTGTTACCGAGGCAGGCCACACAAGGAGCCACCAGTGTTGCCAAGGTCTGGAGTGTTACCGAGGCAGGCCACACAAGGAGCCATCAGTGTTGCCAAGGTCTGGAGTATTACCGAGGCAGGCCACACAAGGAGCCACCAGTGTTGCCAAGGTCTGGGGTGTTACCGAGGCAGGCCACACAAGGAGCCACCAGTGTTGCCAAGGTCTGGAGTGTTGCCAAGGCAGGCCACACAAGGAGCCACCAGTGTTGCCAAGGCAGGTCACACAAGGAGCCACCAGTGTTGCCAAGGCAGGCCACACAAGGAGGCACCAGTGTTGCCAAGGCAGGCCACACAAGGAGCCACCAGTGTTGCCAAGGCAGGCCACACAAGGAGCCACCAGTGTTACCGAGGCAGGCCACACAAGGGAACACAGTCACGCGCCCTTGGAATGCTAACAGGCCACCAAGACAGCCACGGCCTTTATATCGACACCTTTTTTTTCTTACTTACAAAGCATGTCATATTTTTGAGGAGGACAGTGGAGGTTCACTCGAGGACGGATGGTAGGCCCTGGAGGCACACTTGAGGGCTGTGATGGTTGGCCCTCGCCCGTGGTGGCGCAGGCAGGATTGTTTTAGTGACGCCTGTGATTAGAGGCTCATGCCGCCCCCTGTGTCCTCCGATGCACTCGCCATCGAAGGTAGAGTTAATGGGCAGCATGTGGGTGTTCTTAGGCCACTCGACGGTGCAGATACAGATTTTGGCACTTGGCAGGATTCGAACTCGGTACACCGAGCTCGCCAGTTCTTGGCGCTAACCACTTGGCCACTGCATCCCCTAAATAGATGTTCTAAATAGTATGAGTTATAGTCTATAGATACTTGGATCCTCATGTTATGCCTCAAGCCTTATAATATTACAGTGTTTCCCCTCTTAATGCTGCACCTCATTAGGGAAGGGTGGAGTGGTGGTGTGTCGTGAGGCCTTGAGTCATCAGGGTATCAATAGCCGCCCCGGGACGCCTGCCTGATGCATATAAACCCGAGGAGAAGCCGCTTAACACGTGCATTGGGAGGTTTTTTTTCCTGGTGTTGTAATTATAATTAACTATAAATTTTATATAATGATTGTCAGTTTGCCTTATAATTATTGTCAGTTTACCCAAAAAGAGTAAATAGGGAGGGAGAGATGCAAGCGTTAGGTATTTGTCTTGATTCAAACACCGCGCATAGACAAAGCCGTCTGTATGTAAAAGCCTGCGCCTGGGAGCGCGGGATGGACGTGACGTCAGTAGCAGAGTCTGCTCCGCGAGTCAGTAGGAGCCGAGCTTTCAGCATGTGAGGATGTACGGGCGGTATAAGATATACTGTTATCTTTGGAAATGTTTGTTCTATAATATTATCAAATAAAAACCCGTAAAACACACTAAAGACATGCCATTATGAGACACTCAAGAAATATGCATGAACTTAAACTCTTCGCCATTTAATATTTTGCTCGAAAACATTTTACATGGAGAAATTCAATAGAAGCGGAATTTAATTAGCTTTCCATTGATATATTTTGTTTTCTGCTAAATGAATTAGAACCATACATACATTAGCGTTAACTAAATAAATAACATCATCAATCGGGAAAAATTACCCGATTTCATGATCTTTTTAGTTAGTTAACGCTAATTTATGTATGGTTCTAATTCATTTAGCAGAAAATGAAATATAGCAATGGAAAGCTAATTAAATTCCGCTTCTAGTGATATTCTCCATGTAAAATGTTTTTGAGCAAAATATTAAATGGCGAAGAGTTAAAGTTCATACATATTTCTTGTGAGTCTCATAATGGCCTTTCTTTAGTCTGTTTTACGGTTTTTTATTTGATAATATTATAGAACAAACATTTCCGAAGATAACAATATATCTTTTATACTGATAAACATATATTAGGTACGAAATTACCCGATTTCATGATGTTATGTATTTAGTTAACGCTAATTTATGCATGCTGCTAATTCATTTATCAGAAAACAAAATATAGCAATGGAAAGCGAATTAAATTCCGCTTCTATTGATATTCTCCATGTAAAATGTTTTCGAGAAAAATATTAAATGGCGAAGAGTTTAAGTTCATGTGTATTTCTTGAGTGTCTCATAATGGCATTTCTTTAATGTGTTTTACGGGTTTTTATTTGATAATATTATAGAACAAACATTTCCGAAGATAACAATATATCTTTTATACTGATAAACATATAATTAGGTAGGTAAACTTGTCATCTCGGTGGCCTCGTACAGACGCCGTCCGTGACGTCATCAATCTGAGGCGCAGGCCTTTACATACAGACGGCTTTGGCATAGAGGGAGGCCTTTCTACGAGTGGAGGAAAGTGATTCGCGTCTAAGGTGGCGATGAAACTATCCTGCCTGTCTTTACCTTGATGATCCGTAGTAGTAGTAGTAGTAGTAGTGGTGGTAGTAATGGTAGTAGTGGTAGTGGTAGTAGTAGTGGTGGTGATAGTAGTAGTAGTGGTAGTGGTAGCAGTAGTAGTAGTGGTAGCAGTAGTGGTAGCAGTAGTAGTAGTGGTAGTAGTAGTGGTGATAGTAGTAGTAGTGGTGGTAGTAGTAGTAGTAGTGGTGGTAGTAGTAGTAGTAGTAGTAGTAGTAGTAGTAGTAGTAGTAGTAGTGGTGATAGTAGTAGTAGTGGTAGTAGTAGTAGTAGTAGTAGTGATAGTAGTAGTAGTAGTGGTGGTGATAGTAGTAGTAGTGGTGGTGATAGTAGTAGTAGTGGTTGTAGTAGTAGTAGTAGTTATAGTAGTAGTAATAGTAGTTATAGTAGTAGTAGTAGTAGTAGAATTAGTATAAGTAATAGTAGTAGTGTAGTAGTTATAGTTATAGTTATAGTATAGTAGTAGTAGTTCGGGTGGACTATTAGCTGTTCCCACTCCTTCCATCTTTTATTTGTTTTCACTGTACGTGCAATCCAAAGTTTTGCAATTTGTTTTTCAATTTTTTCTTTTTTTCTTGTGAACGCGAGAAGAAAAGTGATCAGGCAGCTACACAGACACTGTTGTTGTTGTTTTTGTTGTTGTTTATCTATGGTGGGCTGTTGTAACCCATATAATAGTGTGTGTAGTCATGTGTGTGTGTGTGTGTGTGTGTGTGATGGTAACATAGATCGAGGGATGGATGACGGGTGACCAGACAGGGAAAAGGAAAGGGGGAAAGGGGGAGGAAAGAGGAGGGAGGGAAGAGGAAGAGGAAGAGGAGGAGGAGGAGGAGGAGGAGGAGGTGGTGGCGGTGGCGGTGAGGTATTTAGTCATCATATTAAGCTATTAGTCTTGTACATAATTTGATGATGATGATGAATATTAATGCTTTTTTCCCCTTTCCCCTCAGACTCTCCCCTCGCCCGCCATGACCGCCTCTACCTCTTGTAGACGTCCAGGTGAGTGTGTGTACGTGTGTGTGTGTGTGTGCACGTGTGTGTGTGTGTGTGCGTCTGTGTGCGTCTGGTGTGTGTGTGGTGTGTGTGTGTGTGTGTGTGTGTGTGTGTGTGTGTGTGTGTGTGTGTGTGTGTGTGTGTGTGTGTGGTGTGCGTGTGTGTGTGTGTGCGCGTGTGTGGTGTGTGTCGCAGGTATTGATGTATGACAAACTTTATGCGTGTTTGTGTGTTTGTGTGTTCGTGTCGTTAGGTTAAACGTCACCTCCTCCTCCTCCTCTTCCTCCTCCTCCTCCTCCTCCTCCTCCTCCTCCTCCTCCTCCTCCTCCTCCTCCTCTCCTCCTCCTCCTCCTCCTCTCCTCCTTCCAGCTCTCCCCCCAACTATCCTTCCTATCCTCATTTCCCGTCACCATTCCTCCTCCTCCTCCTCCTCCTCCTCCTCCTCTCCTCCTCCTCCTCCTCCTCCCCTCCTCTTCCTTTCCCGCTCTTCCCCTAACTCCCTAACACTATATCGAAGCCACAGGTTATAAGGCGCCTTGCCGCTGTGCTCATCTCCGTCTCGTCTCAGTCATGAAGCGGGTGTCTGCCTACGCCCCTACACCCACACACTCCTGGATACTTGGTTAACTCTTTGTCTTGTCGCAGCGGCACCGTGGTTCGCATCCCTGTCATTTGGTAACAGTAGTGTGTGTGTGTGAGAGAGAGAGAGAGAGAGAGAGAAGAGAGAGAGAGAGAGAGAGAGAGAGAGGTGAAAAATTGTAGATCCTTAAGATTTTTTTCAATAACTTAAGATTGGGTAATGGAATACTTGGCCTAAATAGTTTTTTCACAAGTCATAATATACATACATACATACATACATACAATATGATACATACACATACATACACACATACAAGCTTCACAAGTATTCCCATCTATTCTTCATTTTTATCTTTATCTTCATTTTCATTTTCATCTTCATGTCTTCTTTATTTCCATCTTCATGTCTTTATTTTCATCTTCATGTCTTCTTTATTTCCATCTTCATGTCTTTATTTTCATCTTAATGTCTTCTTTATTTTCATCTTCATGTCTTTATTTCCATCTTCATGTCTTTATTTTCATCTTCATGTCTTCTTTATTTTCATCTTCATGTCTTTATTTCCATCTTAATGTCTTCTTTATTTCCATCTTCATGTCTTTATTTTCATCTTCATGTCTTCTTTATTTCCATCTTAATGTCTTCTTTATTTCCATCTTAATGTCTTCTTTATTTCCATCTTCATGTCTTCTTTATTCCCATTTATTCTTTTTCAGCAACACTTCTGATCCTTCCGTCAACAACACACATGATCTACATTTCCTCTGGACTCCAATCTGACCATATCTGAAATGTCACAAGTCATACTAAATCACCTTCCAGAAAGTTGTTGTTCTGCACCATTTCCGTCTGTTCATATTTTTTCCCCTCGTCCAGCAACTGTCTGGCATACTTAAGGCTGTTTGTCGGCCCTTGTTTGGATAGATAGATAGATAGATAGATAGATAGACGCCTCCTCCTCTCCTACAGCTCCTCTAAACAGGGTGGAAGGAAGGATACAGAGCACATACTCTTATACGTAGCTGACTGTGTCTTTAATCTGTCCGCCGCCGCCGCACTGTTGCATAGCGCGCTGTCCTTTTCCGCTGTTTTCATGGTTGCTGCTCCCATAAACCTGCCTGCTTGCCTGCCTGTCTGCCTGCCTGCCTGCCTGTCTGTCTGTCTGCTTGCCTGTCTGTCTGCTTGCCTGCCTGTCTGTCTGTCTGTTTGTCTGTGTCTGCCTGCCTGTCTGTGTCTGTCTGTCTGTCTGCCTGCCTGTCTGTCTGTCTGCCTGTCTGCCTGCTTGTCTGTCTGTCTGTTTGCCTGCCTGCCTCTGCCTGCCTGCCACAGTGACTTGTATGCACAGTGACGAAGGCAGAGGTCTTATCCTGACACTCCACCATGAATGAAGGTTTAGGTCATAGATACTCGCCCTTCGTTCTCACTCGGGCTCCCAGACAACACGCCGGGAGCCACCAAGCTCTCACTGTCCCGGGCCGCATTAACCGATACAACATCCTCAACAACAGCAACATCAATAACAGCAATAAACAACACAGTCATTGATAACATTCCAAATAGCAACAGATCCAACAGTCAATAGTCAAGAAAAACAGTGAAAGCTGACGGCAAAGCTGATGCCACGCCTGCTATGGGTCGGTAGGCCTGATTAGCCAAGATAGCAGACCAGACATGCCGGATTCGCCAGAAAACACAACATTGTCCTGAGTCTCCTGACCGTTAGGATGCTGTGTGGCAGAGCAAGCTATAACCATGAATATTTCTGTCCTAACCCGTCTCTTCACACAAAGCAATAGATGACTTCGTAAAATACTGTAAATTACCAGTTAATTAAAAGGTGATTTGTGTTACGGGTGGCAGCGTGTTGACGTCTGAGAGGGTGACGCACAGGCCTTTAGCCTCCTCAAATCCCGGGAGCATATTCCCCACCTCTATGCGGGTCTGTGGTTTCCCAGTGAAGACTGTAGCTTGGCTGTAGCTCCCCAACTAACCATAGGATTTTCTCGAAAATACGCTCATTGTGATTCCCACTTACAGATACATAGTTTGAGTAGGTGAACGTAACCTACCCTAACCGTAACCTATCGTAACCTTAACGTGTTCAAGAGTAAACGCGACATACTGTTCTAGAAAACAGGAATCTGCATCCCGAGATATGAGAATAGTTTTTGGAGAAATAAACCTCTTGTGCCAACTGTATTATTTATTTCTTACAATTTTCTTTCGTCTCATGCATTACTTCATACACATACAGCGCAAACACAAGCAAGACATGAAACTCACCTCCCACCAAGACATGGGGTGACCCGCGTCCTCGCCCTTCGTGCCGCCCGCCCCTCTCACTCCCCGGGCACTACACCCACTCCGAGGAGGGCTTGTAGGCGCCCTTCTCCGCTCTGCATACAAGCCCAATATTATTCGCATCCGTGTTTCACCCAGCTTATTAATGCAAGAGTTGCACATATCTTCACTCTTTCGTTCCCTTCACGGGTAGATCTTGAAACACTACCTGCTCATGGTTTTTTTATATATTTTTTTCACTTGTGTTTGAGTTCAGTTGCTTGAAATAGGAAGAGAAGGAAGGGGAAATATATTTGCTCATTAACCCTCGCTAGATCACATCATTTGCTTCTTTTTTATTTTATCTTTTCTTTTTACTTTAGTTTTTTTATTTTACTTTATTTAGTTTTCCTTTTGACTATATTTTTCTTATCTATTTATATAATTTCCGTTTGACAGGTGCAATCACTAGGCTTTTAGTTATTGTTGCTATTGGTTCGGTAGTCCTTCGCTAATCCTCTTTTTGTGCATACCAACCCATCCTATCTTCCTTCCTTCAACCTATTACTGTACATACATACATACAACATTACTCTCTTCTCTCTTCTCTCTCATCTTCTCTCTCTCTCTCTCTCTCTCTCTCTCTCTCTCTCTCTCTCTCTCTCTCTCTCTCTCTCTCTCTCTCTCTCTCTCTCTCTCTCCCAGTCCCCTCTCTTACCTCCCTAACACCCCCTTTATCCCCCTCCATCCCCCTTCCCCAACCAAGCTAATTCCCCCCACCACTAAACCATCACATCACAACCCTTCCCTTCCTTCTCCACCCCCTCTCCCTTTCACCCCCCGCCACCCCACCACCCCCTCCACCACCCCCTTCCCCGCTCCACCACCCCCTCCACCCTCCACCACCCCTCCCCCTACCACCCCCCCCCCCTCCACCACCCCCCCCCCTCCACCACCCCTTCCACCCTCCACCACCCCCTCCCCCACTTTCCACACCTCCACCCTTCACAGGAAAAGATAGACCGAAACAAAAAAATAAAAGGTCGGAAGCCATTTGTGTATCCTGGTCAGTATTCAAGCTGTTAGGGAACCTTTGCTAGCTATTGGTTAAGGAGGGGGGAGGCAACCTTGAGAGAGAGAGAGAGAGAGGTGCAGGGGTGAGTTAATTATTTATTAGGAGTGGTGGGGGTGGGGGAGGTGGGAAAAGGGTTTGTGGTGGTAGCAGTTCAGGACATCCGGTGGGGGGGGGGGGACGTAGGAGGAGGAGGAAGAAGAAGAAGAAGAAGAGGAGGAGGAGGAGGGAGGAGGAGGAGGAGGAGGAGGAGGAGGAGGAGGAGGAGGGGAGGAGGAAGAAGAGTACGAGGGAAGGAGGGAGAATAATTATGGTTCAGATGGTAGGTAATTTCTTCTAACGATTGTTTGTGGCTGAATGATCCGCCATGATTCCTCCCTCCTCCTCCCTCCTCCTCCTCTTCCTCCTCTTCTTCCTCCCCCTTTTCCCTCCCCTCCTCCTCCCCTCCTCGACTCATTTTCCTCCAGACGCCTTCCCTTTTTTTGCTCATGAATGATTTTTAGTATTATCATTCGTCATCGCCCTCTACTTCCTCCTCCTCTCCTCCTCCTCCTCCTCCTCCTCCCCTTTCCTCCTCCCTTTCCTCCTCCTCCTCCTCCTCCTCTTCTTCATGGTGTTATCATTTCAGCAGATCTAAAACCGAGCAAGCAATGTAGTACTGAAGTAGTTATGGTGCGAATAAGCTGGTCGATTTGATTATACTCACGAACTTATAATTTTAAATCAGGAAAATCATGCTTAGTACCTTGTATAACAAAATGTACCCGCAGATTACACTTTTCACTTTCTTAAATCGCACGCATTTTTTTTTCATGCGTGTTGGTCTCATTTCTTTCGCGGATATCTTCGGCACGAGGGATTGGGGGGTGGGTGGGTGGGTGGGTGGGGAGGTGTTTTCTACCGTTCTATCCTCTGCCTTATACTAGACAGTGATTATTATTTGTGTAGTGTTATCAATGGCTTAGTAAAGACCTCAAAGGCTCTTGTTACTTTTCGCGAATCATTTGTAGTAGTATTCTTCCCTCCTCCTCCTCCTCCTCCTCCTCCTCCTCCTCTTTACGTTTAAATCTTGTCAGTAACGTTAACGTCGGATCCGAATTTAGTAGCAGTGACCACCGGGCGATTACTTTCAGTATTAACATCAGTAAGACAAGCGAAGTCGAAAGTAAAGAAAAAGTTCTTGATTATCGAAAGGCAGACTTCAGAAAACTAAAAAGAATCTTAACGAACACCGATTGGAATGTTATCTCAGAAAGTAACGACATAAATGTAGCATGGCATGAATCCACGGTAAGCTTAACTTAGCAATACAATCCTCAATACCGAGCGATATGGGCGATCTTTCAAAACATTAAACCGAAATGGGGGCCCCGCGAAATCAAGGACAGCCTTGCAGCTAAAAGCGTGCATATGAAAAAACACATAGAAACAAAAAATTTGAAGACGACAAACGCGATCACGACAGAATAGACGAAATACGAAAAAACTAATTAAGCAGAGCAAGAAAAATTTTGAAGTACGTATTGCCGAAATGAGAAAATCAAACCTAAAGAATTCTACAGCTATTTTAAAAGGAAAAAAAAGAAATGACGTCAACCATAGGACCGTTGGAAATGGGAAAATGGCGAACACAGAAAATGAAGTATCTATGGCGGATACTCTAAATAACTTTTTTGCATCAGTCTCACAGTGGAAAACAGCAAAATCAACCCACCCCGAAAACCCAGAACAAAGGTACTTCCCTCAGCTCATTAACCTCAGGAATGTGACATTTGCTCGCGATAAAATAACATGAAGATAAACAAAGCTCCTGGTCCTGATAAATTTCGCCACGCAAAAAAAAAAGAAGAAAAGAACGAAATAGTAAAAACCACTCCATCTTATTTAATAAGTTTTTACTCACCGGAAATGTACCGTGCGAATGGAAACTAGCAAATGTCACACCCATATTTAAAAAAGGAAGCAAGTCGCAGCCCGGAAACTATCGCCCAATCAGTTTAAATCAGTTGCTGGAAAATTAATGGAATCCATCAAAAGAGAAAAAAATCGTTAAGTTCTTAGAAGAAAATGACATAATAAAAGACTCGCAGCATGGATTCAGAAATAAACGCTCATGCCTCTCAAATTTACTGATTTTTACAATAGTGTATTCAAAATGTACGACAACACGAGGGCAGTAGACGTAGTTTACCTCGATTTCAAAAGCGTTCGACAAAGTTCCTCATAAGCGTCCATTAGCAAAGTAAAAGCTCATGGTATAACAGGCCATCTTTCAATTGGATAGAAAACTGGCTGTCAAATCGTAAACAAAGGGTTTTTAATAAAGGGAAATTCTTCTGATGGACCAGTGTAAATAGTGGTGTTCCTCAAGGATCAGTTCTCGGACCTATCCTGTTCTTAATATACATAAATGACATTGACGGGGGAAATCACATGCAGGATATCGAAATTTGCTGATGACACGAAAATCACAAACATAGCCTCTACAGAATCTCAGCGCCCAACTCATACAAAACGACTTAAACACGCTAACAGAATGGTCAAAACATGGCAAATGAATTTCAACCTTGACAAATGCCATGTACTACATATCGGTAATAAAAAACCCTCATAAAAGTTACGTGATGAACGATTTCCAACTAACAAGTGTTGATAAAGAAATAGATTTAGGCGTTATAATCTCGAAAGATCTCAAAACCCAATAACCAAATTATAGAGGTAGTAAAAATGCAAATAAAATTGGTTGGCTTTATTGGACGAACTTTCAGTTTCAAATCTGAAAAAGTGATACTCACTTTTTTAACTCGCTTGTTCGCCCCATCTAGAATACTGTGTGCAGTTCTGGTCACCTTATTATAAAAAGGACATAGATAAACTAGAAAAAATACAGCGCAGAGTAACCCAAAAAGATACCTAGATTGCGAAATAAATCGTACGAAAATCGGCTCAAAGAACTTAACTTATTTCCCCCTAACAAAACGAAGGATAAAGAGGTGACCTCATCGAAGTATTTAAAATCTTCAACGGATTTTCGAACGTAGTCCCAGAAAATCTTTTCACGCTAGACCGGTCAAGCTCAACTAGAAACAACGGATTTAAAATAAGCAGGAAACGGTTTGTAACGAACGAAGCAAGTACTTCACAAACCGGTGTTGTAAAACGTATGGAATGGGCTGCGTCAGACGTAGGGAAACTCAAATACAATAGAATCATTTAAAGTCGCCTCGATAAATATTTCATATCAAATCCCCGGGTTTTCACTGTTTATTCGGAATAATTAAATTTATCCGCGGGCCTCTGAAACTTACTCTCATTGCGTAAAATGATTGCGAGTCGCGTCTAACAACCCCTCCCACACGTCTCAGACAGCCGAGTAAACGGTCACTACTACAACTTTGACCTGTGAAAGGGCTGTGGTTCAGTAAGGGCCCTGTCAGTTAGGTGACCACCACGGGGTTTATATACCAGGGTCACTGCGCAGGGGGCATTGAAGTGCACGGCGTCCTACTTGGAAAGTGCACTACCGCAGTGGATTGAAACGGAGCTGGGGCCTGATTGACTGCTGCCTCCCAAGAAAAACGCCAGGCAAGGCTGCCGCACCACCCCTGAACTTCCACATGAGCCTACACCAACACTACATTTGACCCCATAACACACACAGATAGCCCCGAGTTAACGGTTACCACTACTACTCTCGACTGGGACGGGCTGTGGTTCAGTTAGGGTCCTGACAGTTAGTGACCCATCGGGATTAAGGTACCAGGGGTCACTGCTGCAGGAGGCATGAAGTGTACGGCGTCCTACATGGAAAGTACACAATCCGCAGTGGATTTAACGGAGCTGGGGCCTGATTGACTGCTGCCTCCAAGAAAGCGCCAGCAAGGCTGCCGCACCACCCCTTTAACCCCCACACTGTGTTCCCACCCTTACAAAACACACATAAAAATGACCTATCTATCAAGCACTAAACCTACCCCCACAAACTAAGTAGTAGTTAGCCATAGATTACAGCTTTCAACTTTCCTCACAAATTCCATGCAGTTTTTCTATATTGCATGGTATCACTTCTTTTCGGCCAGCTTCGGCTGGGAGGGATGGGGGGTGAGGAGGAGCCTTCTATTCTATCCTTTCTCTCTTTTTATCTAGTTAGTGTAGATAGTTTAAAGCAAACAGTCTTGTAAGGACCTATCGGTCTGTTGCTGTTGTGTTTCCCTTTTTATTTCCTTTGTATTTCCTCATCCTCCTCCTCAAAAAGCTTTTTCATTTTTCGGATCACCTGAAGATCCGTCACCCCAGAATGCCCACCTGAAGATCAGTCACCCCAGGATTTTCCCACCTGAAGAACCCTCACCCAGGATATCCACCTGAAGATCCGTCACCCCTGCCCACAGGAATGTAATATATAAAATTAGGATAGCAAATTATTCCTTTGTGTTATGCATCTTTTTGTGAAAGTTTAAAAGAAAAAAAAACGAGTAATATACAGTGTTCCAAAATACAAAAATACATTATACTTTACTCAGTATTCCCAAAATACTGTACATTTATTCGTGGATTTATACTTCAGGCAGTCTTTTTTTGGCATTTCCCCAGAAAATCATCCTTCGATCTGGAGTAAATTTTTTCAATTCATCCAGTTATCACAAGTATCACACTTAACTTCACGCTTTAAAAAGTCTTGTTTTGTTGAAGCCACCGAATAACTATAGTGGAACATCACACAACAGTGTGAGACGCTAGGGTTTGGAAGGTATTGCGTGCCAGGGTCCACTGACTCCTATGACTTAATTTTTTAGCCCACTACTTTATATAGTCCTCTTAGCTGACTGGAGGGTCAGACTCCTCCCTTTTACCCATTTAACCTCACCTCATTTGAAGGTGAAGCAGGTCAGGTCTTGACCCCACCTGAAGAACTGTCACCCCAGGTGTTGCCACCTGAAGAACCGTCACCCCAGGATATCCCACCTGAAGAACCGTCACCCTGTCAAACCTTGGGTGACGGATCTTCGGGTGATCCAATTTTTTTTTGAAGCCCCCTCACGATATACACGTCTTTGGTTGGCCGCACTTAGAATATGCGTTCAGTTCTGGTAAAAGTTTATCGTAAAAGATCAAGCCAAATGGAATCAGTTCAAAGAAGAGAAACCCAAAAACTGATCCACTCTGCGAAATTCATCTTATGAAGAGAGCGGCCGGAAACATAATATGTTTTCCTTTAAAGGATCGCAGAATCCGCGGGGACTTGATAGAAACCTTAAGATCCTAAAAGCTTTGATGTCATTAATCAAGAGAAACCTTTCGAGCTTTCTCCTCAAAGGGCAACAAGAAACAACGGTTTTAAAACTGAATGTCAGCGGTTTTCCCCCTTCAGATCTCCGTAAAATAACTTCAATATTAGAGTTGTTAATCGATGGAACAAATTACCACAAATATTTTCGAAGCAGCACAATAACTTTAATTAAAAACAGACTAACCGCGTACTGTAAAGTAAATTTGGTTTTTTTATTGCTTGCGAATTATATTTAAATGTAGTTAGCATACTTAATATCCTATGGTTCTTTACTTACGAAACTCTTTTGTTCCTATCTTCTTTTGGGAATGGTATCCTTTTCCAACGTCCTCTACAGTAGTTTGATAGTTAGTAGTATGTAGTTTAGCAGATACCCTTTGTCATGGCCAATAGGCCTCCTGGTGTCTGTTATTCCTATGTAATCCCATGTATTCCTATGTAATCCCCCCTTAATAATTACCCTTTTCCTAAACCTCCTGTCTTCCTCCTCCTCCCCCACTCCTCTACCCTCTTCCTCTCTTTCCCTACAAAACCCTTCCTCCTCCCCTCCTCTCTCACCCCTACCTCCTTCCCCTCGCCTCTAGCTAGACAGATGAAAGTTATAGTGTAAATAGATCGGTGGCTGTTTGTGACTCCGTTGTAATCCTGTGTAACCTTCCTCTTTTCCCTCATTTTCCATCCATTTTCTCATCCGTTAAGTGGTTTTCATGTTTTGTTGTTAGTCCCCCTCTCTCTCCTCTCTCTCGCTCTCTCTCTCTCCTCTCTTCTCTCTCTCTCTCTCTCTCTCTCTTCCCTCTCTCCTCTCTCTCTCCTCTCTTCTCTCCTCCCTCTCTCCTCTCTCTCTCTTCTCTCCTCTCTCCTCTCTCTCTACTCAGCCATTTGTCATACGTTTCGTGTGTTTAATGGTGTTGACTCGTTGGTTTGTGGTGGTGATGGTGGTGTTGTGGTGGTGGTGTGGGGGTGTTGTGGTGGTGGTGGTGGTGGGTTGTGGTGGTGGGGTGGTGGTGGTTTAAGTGGTGGGGTTGGTGGGGGGAAAGTGTTGTGGTGTTGGTGGTAGTGGGGTGGGTTGGGGGTGGTAGTGTTGTGGTGGTGGTGCTGTCATTCACCGTATTCACAGTAACCGCCCGAATTGTCAAAGATAAATCCCGAGAGCAGTGAGGAGTCGAACCGGCAAACCACAGAATGGCAGGCCAGCGCTATAACTTGACCATCGTGACGGTAGTGTGGTGGTGTTGTGGTGGTGATGATGGTGAGGGTAATGGTAGTTTTCCTCGTCTCCCCCCTCCCCCCTGATAGGGTTAGGGTGGCGTTGTGGTGATGGTGGTGTGTGTGTGTGTGGTGTGTGTGTGTGTTGTGGTCGCTAAGGGTGTGGAGTGGTGGTGAGTCGGTCTGTTGGGTACGGGACGCTTTCGTCCCCCGTCTTCCTCACTACTACTACTACTACTACTTCAACTAACTACTACACTACTCAACTACTACTACTACTATCCACTAATACACCACTACCACTCTCTCTACTACTTAAAACTCTACTATACTATCACTCCCACCACCAACCCCACCACCACCACCACCACCACCACTACTACTACAAATACTACTACTAATACTACTACTACTACTATACTACTACTACTACCCTTGCTTCAACTACAATTTAAATATCAATCCACGTCGAATATGAATACAGAAAAAAATCTTCACACATTAGTAAAGCATAAAAAAACCAAGCAAAAAATAATAAGGAAAAAAATTATGAACTTAAAAAAAAAAAAAGGCAAAAATGAGTTAGAAAGAGTGCGAAGAAAAAGAAAAAGAAAAAGAAAAAAAAATAGATGGTGGATGGAAGTAACGTTCTCTAGCTATCGTCAGTGCCTACACGATAGATAGTTATAAGACATAGGTAGATACGATAGATAGTTACAAGACGATAGATAGTTTAAAGACGATAGATAGATACGATATATAGTATTAAGACGATAGATAGATACGAAGATAGTTATAAGGACGATAGATAGATACGATAGATAGTTATAAGACGATAGATAGATACGATAGATAGTTATAAGACGATAGATAGATACGATAGATAGTTATAGACGATAGATAGATACGATAGATAGTTATAAGATGATAGATAGTTATAAGATGAAGATAGTATAAGACGTAGATAGATACGATAGATGGTTATAAGAAAGCTAGATAGATACGATAGATGGTTATAAGACGATAGATGATACGATAGATGGTTATAAGACGATAGATAGATACGATAGATGGTTAAAAAGACGATAGATAGATATGATGAGGGTTATAAGACGATAGTGGTTATAAGACGCTAGATTAGTTATAAAAACGCTAGATAGAACGATAGAGGGTTTAAAACGATAGAGATAAGAGATAAAATTTTTTATAAGACGTAGATAGATACTAGAGGGTTTATAAGACATAGATGGTTATAAACGATAGATGTTAAAGACGTAGATAATCGATAGATATTTTAAAAGACGAAGAGGGTATAAGCGATAATTATATACGAAGATAGTTCTAAGAGATAGAAGTAATAGATTTAAAAGACGAAAAAGATACAATATTTTAAAGTCGATAGAAGATCGATAGAAGTATAAGAGCTAATAGAACGATAGTATTATAAGACGATAGATAGTTAAAGACGATAGATAGTACAAAAGGGTTTTATAAACGTAGATAGAAACGATAGATGGTTAAAAGGACGATAGAAATTAAAGACGATAGATAGATAGCTAGATGGTTAAAGAGTAGAGGGTTTAAAAGACGAAAGATGATACGATAGTGGTTATAAGACTAGGTAATACGATAGTAATTTAAGACGATGAAAATTTAAAAAGACGATAATATTATAAGCGATAGATGGTTATAGACGATAGATAGATACTCTAGATTTTTAAAGACGCTAGTGATACGATAAGGTTATAGACGCTAGATAGTACGATAGAGGGTTATATACGCAGAAATAGATAGATGTTATAAGACGATAGAAATTTCCATAGAGGTTATAAGACGCTAGATAGATACGATAGGGTTATAAGACGCTAGAAGAAAAAAGGATGGTTTACAAGCGATAGATATATACCTAGGGGTTTATAAGACGCTAGAAGATCGATAGAGGGTTTATAAGACGCTAGATAGATACGATAGAGGGTTTATAAGACGATAGATAGTAGTGAGGGTTTAAGACGATAGTTTGATACGAAGATGGTTTTTAAGACGATGTAGATACGATAGATGGTTATAAGACGATAGAGGGTTTTATAAGACGCTAGATGAAAAGACGCAGATAAAAACGAAATGGTTATAAGAGCAGTTAGATAAAGTAAGGGGAACGTGATATTTTTTTTTTTGTTTTTTTATAAAGGGTTTTGGTATTAAGGAGCAGGTTTTAAGAAAGAGAGAGAGAGAGAGAAGAATAAAATGAAAAGTAAAGGGGAAAGGAAGAGAAGTTTTGAATGGGTGTTTTGTGTTCGGTCTGTCTCTCTGTGGGTGTGTGTGTCTGTGTGGGGCTGTCTGGTGTGGTGGTTGGTGTGTGTGTCTGGTGGGGTGTGTTGGTGTGTGTGGGTGGGGGTGTGGGTTTTGGTGTGTGTGTGTGTTTGCGACTTTAATTTAAAAATCATTGTAAACACTTTTTAAGTAAAAAGACCTAAGAAAGGGATCAGAGTGGACATCAGAGTGGAAAATAGTCGTAAACCAAACGTAGTAGGGAAAATGAATAGTTTTGTAGTACACGATAAAATGAAGGGTTTGCCCNATCTTCATCAACATTAGTAAGATTTTAAAAAAAACCAACAAAAAAAATAAGGAAAATAATTATGAACTTAAAAAAAAAAAAAAGGCAAAAATGAGTTAGAAAAGAGTGCGAAGAAAAAGAAAAAGAAAAAGAAAAAAAAAGATAGATGGATGGATGGAAGTAACGTTACTCTAGCTATCGTCAGTGCCTACACGATAGATAGTTATAAGACGATAGGTAGATACGATAGATAGTTACAAGACGATAGATAGTTATAAGACGATAGATAGATACGATATATAGTTATAAGACGATAGATAGATACGATAGATAGTTATAAGACGATAGATAGATACGATAGATAGTTATAAGACGATAGATAGATACGATAGATAGTTATAAGACGATAGATAGATACGATAGATAGTTATAAGACGATAGATAGATACGATAGATAGTTATAAGATGATAGATAGTTATAAGATGATAGATAGTTATAAGACGCTAGATAGATACGATAGATGGTTATAAGACGCTAGATAGATACGATAGATGGTTATAAGACGATAGATAGATACGATAGATGGTTATAAGACGATAGATAGATACGATAGATGGTTATAAGACGATAGATAGATATGATAGATGGTTATAAGACGATAGATGGTTATAAGACGCTAGATAGTTATAAGACGCTAGATAGATACGATAGATGGTTATAAGACGATAGATGGTTATAAGACGATAGATAGTTATAAGACGCTAGATAGATACGATAGATGGTTATAAGACGATAGATGGTTATAAGACGATAGATAGTTATAAGACGCTAGATAGATACGATAGATAGTTATAAGACGATAGATGGTTATAAGACGATAAGTATATACGATAGATAGTTCTAAGACGATAGATAGATACGATAGATAGTTATAAGACGATAGATAGATACGATATATAGTTATAAGTCGATAGATAGATACGATAGATAGTTATAAGACGCTAGATAGATACGATAGATAGTTATAAGACGATAGATAGTTATAAGACGATAGATAGATACGATAGATAGTTATAAGACGATAGATAGAAACGATAGATGGTTATAAGACGATAGATAATTATAAGACGATAGATAGATACGCTAGATGGTTATAAGACGCTAGATGGTTATAAGACGAAAGATAGATACGATAGATGGTTATAAGACGATAGGTAGATACGATAGATAATTATAAGACGATAGATAATTATAAGACGATAGATAGTTATAAGACGATAGATGGTTATTAGACGATAGATAGATACTCTAGATGGTTATAAGACGCTAGATAGATACGATAGATGGTTATAAGACGCTAGATAGATACGATAGACGGTTATAATACGCTAGATAGATACGATAGATGGTTATAAGACGATAGATATATACCATAGATGGTTATAAGACGCTAGATAGATACGATAGATGGTTATAAGACGCTAGATAGATACGATAGATGGTTCAGACGATAGATATATACCATAGATGGTTATAAGACGCTAGATAGATACGATAGATGGTTATAAGACCTAGATAGATACGATAGATGGTTATAAGACGATAGATAGATACGATAGATGGTTATAAGACGATAGATTGATACGATAGATGGTTATAAGACGATAGATAGATACGATAGATGGTTATAAGACGATAGATGGTTATAAGACGCTAGATGATTAAAGACGCTAGATAGATACGATAGATGGTTATAAGTAGCAGTATAGATAAAGTATGGTAACGATAGATATTTTTTGTTTTGTTATTTTTATGAAAGGTTTTGTGTATTAAGTAGAGGGTTAAGAGAGAGAGGAGAAGAGAAAAGGAAATAAGATAAAAAGAAAAGGGGGAAAAGGGAGAGAATTTAGAATGTGTGGTGTGTGTGTCGGGGGCCTGCCCTCTCTGTGTGTGTGTGTGTGCCCCTGTGTGTGTCGTCTGTGTGTGTGTGTGTGTGGTGTGTTTTGTTGTGTGTGTGTGTGTGTGGTGTGTGGGGTGTGTGTGGTGTGTGTGTGTGTGTGTGTTTGTGCGTATTTAAAAATTTTAAAAACTCATTGTAAACCTTTGTAAAAAAAAGCCTATAAAAAGGGGATAAGGGGACATCAGAGTTGGATACATATTTTAAAGCCAACGTTAGAGAAAGATGAATAGTTTCGTAGTAACCCTAATGAAGGTTTGCCCTCTGACCATGCTGCCATCTCTGTGTTGTAACAGTAGCAGGTGTGGATTTGGATGACTTATACAATCGTGCTAGTTCCCTTTGGATCATGCTTTTGCATGTCGCTATGTCAAGGGGTGTTTTTTTACCCTATTCGATGAAATATTAATACCCCTTATTT
Organism: Chionoecetes opilio; assembly: GCA_016584305.1. NCBI lineage: Eukaryota > Metazoa > Arthropoda > Malacostraca > Decapoda > Majidae > Chionoecetes > Chionoecetes opilio. Next base: position 19,879 of record JACEEZ010023398.1, on the reverse strand, counting down.
AAAAACAATCTGGGAAATGTATGTATCCCTGCAGGAAATGATATCAATGTCTTTTAACAACTTAAAAACTATTTTATTCAATGTGCGAGTGTAATAGGTGTATTCCGCCACATCGGTGAAAAATACCATGGTAGGTGGGAGAGGATGTTGGAGGATATGATCACTAAAGGTGGGGAAAGATAAGTTTAAAGGGGAGGTATGGGAAACCCCCAATGTAAACAGTTCCCCCTCCGATGATGATTTAAGGTTTTATGAAAAAACCTTTTAACCGAAAAATATTTTCACGTCTAATATCAAAGATTTTTTCCCAAAATGTTTATGTACCATTTGGATGTTTTAAATTTTCCCCCCAATGGGTTTCACCAACAAAAAAATTGTTAAAAACGGGTTCAAGCTGGGGGGACGGATGGTTTACCCCAGGCATTTTAAATTTTTCCTCCCCCAGGGGTCATGTTCTTCCCAAAATTTTTTCATCCTGTTTTTTCTTCGGGCACTATCCTCAGGGCGGGGGCAGGGCAAAACTGTTCATATATTTAAGAAAGCAATAAGGCAGAGTAGAAATTACGAGGGAAAAATGTAGCCAACATTTGTAAATTATAGGGAAATGGGGGTTGTGTTCGCGATTTCCTCGGGCTTAGCCCTTTTGAGAACAGCCGGGCCGAAGACTGGGGATGTTTGAACAGTTGTTTGCCCTACGCTTGTTGTGTGATAGGCAAAAAGAAACTTACTTTTTTTGAACATTTATAGCTTTAAAAAGCATTGTAGAGTCCAAAACATTTTTTTTCCCGTGTTTGAGGCTTTAGGATGTGGCTCAGTAAATTTGCTATTTTTCCATGTATATTTTTAACAAAAAGTTGGATTGGACCCGTTTTGGAAACTATGCATTGGGTAAAAAAGGCTCGCCAAGTCCCGTTTTTTTTTTTAATTTTTGTTAATGATTTTAAAACGCCTCATTAAACAGGGGAGGGGTTTTGATGGATTTCTGAAGGGGTTGCCGTTTTGTCATGTGGATGAACGGTAATTTTGCCCCGCCGGAGAAATTGTTGAGAAAATCAAATGGAGTATGTTTGGTCGCAGTTGAACAGTCCAAAAAACCTTTTTTTGGTTAAAATCATCCGTGACTCGTTTAACCCCTTGGGGAGGAAAAGGTTTTTAAATGTTTAACCTTTAACTATTTTTTTTTTAGGGTCGCCGTTCCGCCAAAGGTCACCTTTCCGCTGTCAGGTTTACATGTGTTAAAAAGCCCCCGTACAAAAAGGGGGGTTTTTTGTAAAAAAATGATTGGGGAAGTAAAAAAAAGTGTTTTTTTGACCAGATTATGTCCATTATGATGGGCTGAAACATGGGGTTTTTGGGCGATTTAAAACCTAATGGGGTAAATGTTTAATGGTGTTTAAAGCAATTTTTGGGTGTGCGAAGGGCCTTGCATGCTATAAAAAGTTTACGTGGCATCGGGTTGCCCCCCTAAAAGAATGGGGAATTCTGTGCAAAATAGTTTTCCCATAAAAAAGTGGGAAGAGCGATCAACTTATGATGAGGGGCCCCCTGCGTCTGCATGAGTATCTATGAATTTGGACATGTCACCGGTAGTTAATAAGGGGGGGGTTTTGGGACAGTGGAAGGCAAGTTGTACTGTTTTATGAAATGTGTAAAATCGGAATTTCAGACAGTAAATTTTAAGAAAAGGGGACCCCTTAAAGAGAGAAAACCATTTTGAATGGCAAAAATTTTTAACTGAAAACACTAGTTGATGAAAAAATCGCCTGTCGTTTACCGTTTAGGGCGGGGGCTTGGGTATATTGAGATGGGAAAGGGGGAATAGGGGGGTCGCGGTCCCTTTCCCGGGATGACGACTGTTGTTTTTGCAGAGAAAAACAGTGGTGGACGGTACCCAACTGTCGGGACTATACCAGTTTTTACTCTTATGGAAAAGGTGTTTTTAAAAAGATTTCCCAGAGTGACCTGTAAAAAAGTACATGTATCTTGAGTTGTATTTCTGATGGCCATGCATATTTTATTTAATATTATGGACTGCGATTATTGTGTAAGTAATGATATTTTAATGCGGTAGCATTTATTTTTGTGTTAGTTTTCTAATTTCCCGTTTGAGTTTTTTTACTTTTTTGGGCTACAGTTATAAAAATACATGTATAAATTGTATTGTGTTTATGTTTGCTGTGGTCAATAAAAAAATATCTATCTATCTATCTATGTGTTTGTGTGTGTGTGTGTCTTTTTCTGTCTGTTGTCTCTGTTCTGTCTGTGTGTGTGTTGTGTGTCTGTCGTCTTTTTGTGTGAGTTTTGTGTGTGTTGTTTTTTTTTGTGTCTGTGTTGTCTGTCTGTGTGTGGGTGTGTGTGTCTGGTCTTGTGTGTGTGTCTGTCTGGGTGTGTTGTGGGGTTTTGTGTGTCTGTCTGCTGTCTGTCGTCGTCGTGGTGTCTGCGTCTTCTTGTGGGTGTGGTCTGTCTGTCTTTTGTGGGGGGAGGTGTGGTCTGTTGTCGTGTGTGTGTGTGTTCTGTTTTGTGAGTGTGTGTCGTCTGTCTGTGGGTTGTTTCTGGCTGTCTTGTGTGTGTGTGGTTTTTTGTGTGGTGTGGCACGTCGGGGGTGGTGGCTTTTTGGCTTGGGGTGTGTGTGCTGTCTGCTTGTGTGGGGGGTCGGGGGGGGTGTGTGTGAGTTTTTTTTTGGGTTGGGCTGTC
>JACEEZ010023398.1:0-15869 GCA_016584305.1 Chionoecetes opilio | reverse complement strand
ACGATAGATAGTATAAACGCTAGATAGATACGATAGATGGTTATAAGACGATAGATGGTTATAGACGATAGATAGTTATAAGACGCTAGATAGATACGATAGATAGTTATAAGACGATAGATGTATAGACGATAAGTATATACGATAGATAGTTCTAAGACGATAGATAGATACGATAGATAGTTATAAGACGTAGATAGATACGATATATAGTTATAAGTCGATAGATAGATACGATAGATAGTTATAAGACGCTAGATAGATACGATGATATTTAAGACGATAGATAGTTATAAGACGATAGATAGATACGATAGATAGTTATAAGACGATAGATAGAAACGATAGATGGTTATAAGACGATAGATAATTATAAGACGATAGATAGATACGCTAGATGGTTATAAGACGCTAGATGGTTATAAGACGAAAGATAGATACGATAGATGGTTATAAGACGATAGGTAGATACGATAGATAATTATAAGACGATAGATAATTATAAGACGATAGATAGTTATAAGACGATAGATGGTTATTAGACGATAGATAGATACTCTAGATGGTTATAAGACGCTAGATAGATACGATAGATGGTTATAAGACGCTAGATAGATACGATAGACGGTTATAATACGCTAGATAGATACGATAGATGGTTATAAGACGATAGATATATACCATAGATGGTTATAAGACGCTAGATAGATACGATAGATGGTTATAAGACGCTAGATAGATACGATAGATGGTTACAAGACGATAGATATATACCATAGATGGTTATAAGACGCTAGATAGATACGATAGATGGTTATAAGACGCTAGATAGATACGATAGATGGTTATAAGACGATAGATAGATACGATAGATGGTTATAAGACGATAGATTGATACGATAGATGGTTATAAGACGATAGATAGATACGATAGATGGTTATAAGACGATAGATGGTTATAAGACGCTAGATGATTAAAGACGCTAGATAGATACGATAGATGGTTATAAGAGCAGTATAGATAAAGTAATGGGTAACGATAGATATTTTTTGTTTTGTTATTTTTATGAAAGGTTTTGTGTATTAAGTAGCAGGGTTTAAGAGAGAGAGAGAGAGAGAGAGAAGGAATAAGATGAAAAGTAAAGGAGGAAAGGAAGAGAAGTTTAGAATGTGTGTGTGTGTGTGTCGTGTCTGTCTCTCTGTGTGTGTGTGTGTGTCTGTGTGTGTCTGTCTGTGTGTGTGTGTGTGTGTGTGTGTGTGTCTGTGTGTGTGTGTGTGTGTGTGTGTGTGTGTGTGTGTGTGTGTGTGTGTGTGTGTGTGTGTGTGCGTACTTAATAATTTAAAAACTCATTGTAAACACTTTGTAAGTAAAAAGACCTATAGAAAGGGATCAGAGTGGACATCAGAGTTGGATACATATGTCGTAAGCCAATCGTTAGTAGGCAAGATGAATAGTTTCGTAGTACACGATAATGAAGGTTTGCCCTCTGACCATGCTGCCATCTCTGTGTCTGTAACAGTAGCAGGTGTGGATTTGGATGACTTATACAATCGTGCTAGTTACCTTGGTGATCATGCTGTGTTGCATAGTCAGCAATCATGTCAAGGGGGTGTTGTTAAGCCTATTCAGATGAGAAATATTAATAGCCAGTTATTTAAAAACAATCTGGGAAATGTATGTATCCCTGCAGGATTACATGATATCAATGATACTGTTAACAACATTACAACTATGTTATATCAATGTGCGAGTGTAAGTAGGTGTGATTCACAGCCACAGTCGGTGAATAATACCATGGGTAGGTGGGAGAGGATGTTGGAGGATAGTGATCACCTCATGTGGGAAAGCAATAAGCGGGAAGGGGGAGTATGGTGAAACCCCAGATGAAAAAACAGTTCCCCCCCGATATGTTTTTAAGAAGTTTTTAAAAAACCCTTTAATCCGCCAAATTTTCACTTTCTAATATCAGAAGTTTTCGTTTCCCAAATTTTTTTAATAAAAACCAGTATTGGATGTTTAAATTTCCCCCAATGGGGTTTTCACCAAAAAGGGTAAAATTTTTAAAAACAGGTAAAGCTGGGGGGACCGGAGGGTTTTACCCCCCGGGGCATTTTAATTTCCCTTCCCTGCCCGGGGGGATCATTTTTACTTACAAATTTTTTTCATCTCTGTATTTTTTTTCGGGCCCACTTTCCTCAGGGCTGGTCTAGGGGGAAAAAAAAACCTGTTCACTTATTTAAAAAAGGAAAAAAGGGCAGTGTGAGAAATTACAGGGGGAAAAAAAGGTACCCAAACATATTGCTAAATTAAACGATATGGTGTTGTTTTTCGCGACTTTTTCCTCGGCTTAGCCCATTTAGAAACAGGCCGGGGCACGGGAAAAATAGGGATGTTTTGAACAATTTTTGTCTACGCTTGTTTTGTGTTTGGGCCAGAAGAAAAAAAATTACTCTTTTTGAAAAATTTTATGACTTTAAAAAAAGGCTAGATAGAGAAACCAAAACTTTTAAATTTAATTCCGATGTGTTGAGGGGGGGTTTTTAGGATGTGGCTAATTTAAATAATATCGGGCAAAGGGGTTGCCAAATGTATATTTTAAAAACAGAAAGTTTAAAATTTGGGGGGGCCGTTTTTGGAACCCTATCGCATTAAGGGAAAAAACAAGGCTGGCCAACGCCCTTTGCGTTTTTTTTTTGTAATTTTTGTTAATTTTAAAATAGGGCCTCCTTTTAAACAGGGAAGTGGGTTATGTTGGTTTCCTAAAGGGGGTTGCCGTTTTTGGTCATGATGGTGATACGGAAACTTTTACCCAAACGTCAGGGAAAAAAAGAAATATTTGAGTAAATTTTCCCAAATTACAGGGAGTCTGTTGGGAGTAGGGGCCGGGATAGTGAATCAGTCAAAAACAAATTTTTTTTTGTTTTAAAAATTTGGGGGCGGGGCTACCCCCCTTTGGCAGTGGAACGGTTTAAGTGTTTCAACCTTAAGTCGTTGTTTTTTTGGGGGGTCCCGTTCACCTCCCAATGGGCCCGACATCTTCCGCTGCCCAAGTTACATGTCAAGTTAAAAATGCCAAAACTTTACAAAAATTTGGGTTTTTTTTTGTGAAGAAAAATGATGTGTGCCATTTATTGGGAAAAAAAAAAAGTGTTTTTGGGGGCGCAGCATTTAAAGTCAACACCCTTTTGTAGGTGCTGAATCATGGTTTGGGCAGATTTAAAAAAAAACCCATGACTAAAAATTTAACTGGGGTTTTAAAAACAATTTTTTGGGGTGTGCGGGAAAGGGCAATTGCAATGCTATATGTTACGGGCATCGGGTTGGGCCCCCCCCTAAAAAATATTTTAAGTTTTGGCAAAAAAGTTTTTTTCCTAAAAATTTTTGGGAAGAGCGATCAACTTATGATGAGACCCCCCTGACGTCTGCAATGAAGGGTATCCCATGAATTGGGCACTTTTCACCCGGGAGATTTTAAAAAAGGGGGTTTGTGGCCCGGAAAATCCAAAAATTGTACGTAGATATGCAATGGTAAGATCGAGAATTTCAGACCGTAATTTACGAGAAGAGTGACATATAAAGAGATGAACCCTATTTTGAATGTGCATAGTATTTACACTGATAGACACTTAGTTGATGAAAAAGCATCGCCTGTCGTTTTACACAGTTTAGGACAGGTGGGCATTGGCTAATATGTGAGACTGGAGGTGGAATAGGAGAGGTCGCGGTCGCTTACCCGGGTTTGAGCGACTGTGTGTATGCAGACTGAAAGACATGTGTGTGGAACAGGGGTACCCAACATGTCAGGGACTAAAACCGTTCACTCTTATGGAACAGGTGTTTTCAAATAGATTTCCCTAGATGTGACCTGTAAAATAGTACACTGTATCTTGAGTGTGTATTACTGATGGCCAGTGCATATTCTATTCAAATTAATGGACTGCGATTATTGTGTAATAGTAATGATATTTTAATGCGGATAGCTTATATTTTTAGGGGTTATTACTAATTTCCCAAAGCGTTTGAGTTAATTTTATTTTTTGGGACTACAGTTATAAAACTACATGTATAAGTATGTATAGGGTGTATTATGTTCTGCTGTGGTCAATAAAACTATCTATCTATCTATCTATGTGTGTTGGTGTGGTGTGTCTGGGGTCTGTCTGTTTGTCTCTGTGTCTGTCTGTGTGTGTGTGTGTTTGTCTGTCTGTCTTGTGTGTGTGTGTGGTGTGTGTGTTTTTTTTGTGTGTCTGTGTCTGTCTGTCTGTGTGTGTGTGTGTGTCTGTGTCTTGGTGTGTGTCTGTCTGTGTGTGTGTGGTGTGGGGTGTGTGTGTCTGTCTGTCTGTCTGTCTGTCGTGCGTGTGTGTCTGTCTGTCTGTCTTGTGTGTGTGTGTCTGTCTGTCTTGTGTTTTTGTGAGTGTGTGTGTCGGGTCTGTCTTGTGTGTGTGTGTGTGTCTGTCTTGTGTGAGTGTGTTCTGTCTGTCTTGTGTGTGTTGTGTCTGTCTGTCTTGTGTGTGTGTGTGTCTGTCTTGTGTTTTGTTGTGTCTATCTGTTTTGTGTGTGTGTGGGGTCTGTCTGTCTTGTGAGCGTGTGTGTGTCTGTCTGTCTTGTGTGTGTGTTTTCTGTCTGTCTTTTTTTGTTTTGTGAGTGGGGTGTGTCTGTCTGTCTTGTTTGTGTGTGTCTGTCTGTCTTGTTTGTGTGGGGAGTGTGTGCCCTGTCTGTCTTGTTTGTGTGTGTCTGTCTGTCTTGTTTGTGTGTGAGTGTGTGTCTGTCTGTCTTGTTTGTGTGGGGTCTGTTGTCCTGTTTTGTGTGTGTCTGTCTTTTCTTGTGTGTGTGTGTCTGTCTGTCTTGTTTGTGTGTGAGTGTGTGTGTCTGTCTGCCCTTGTGTGTGTGTGCCCTGTCTGTCTTGTTTGTGTGTGAGTGTGTGTGTCTGTCTGTCTTGTTTGTGTGTGAGTGTGTTGTCTGCTGTTTTTGTTTGTGTTGTGAGTGTGTGTGTCTGTCTGTCTTGTTTGTGTGTGAGTGTGTGTGTTCTGTCTGTCTTTTTTTGTGTGTGAGTGTGTGTGTCTGTCTGTCTTGTTTGTGTGTGAGTGTGTGTGTCTGTCTGTCTTGTTTGTGTGTGAGTGTGTGTGTCTGTCTGTCTCTCTTGTGGTGTGTTGTGTCTGTCTGTCTTGTTTTGTTGTGTGTGAGTGTGTGTGTCTGTCTGTCTGTGTCTTGTGTGTGTGTGTCTGTCTGTCTTGTTTGAGTGTGTGTGTTTTTCTGTCTGTCTTATTTGTGTGTTTGTGTGTTCTGTCCTTGTTTGTGTGGTGTGTGTTTTCTGTCTGCCCTGTCTTTTTTGTGTGTGTTTTGTGTCTGTCTTGTTTGTGTTTTGTGTGTCTGTCTTGTTTGTGTGTGAGTGTGTGTGTGTGTGTTTGCCCTTGTTTGTGTGTGTCTGTCTGTCTTGTTTGTGTGTGTGTGTGTCTGTCGTGTGTGTGTTGTGTTTGCCCTTGTTTGTGTGTGTGTGTCTGTCTGTCTTGTTTTGTGTGTTTTGTGTGCTGTCTTGTTTTTGTGTGTGTGTTTTCTGTCTTTTTGGGTGTGTGTCTGTCTTGTTGTGTGTGTCTGTCTTGTGTGGTGTGTCTGTCTTGTTTGTGTGTGTGTGTCTGCCCTGTCTTGTGTGTGTGTGTCTGTCTTGTGTGTGTGTGTGTGTTTTCTGTCCGTGTGGGGTTTTTTTGTGTCTGTCTTGTGTGTGTGTGTGTCTGTCTTGTGTGTGTGTGTGTGTGTCTGTCTTGTGTGTGTGTGTGTCTGTCTTGTGTGTGTGTGTGTGTGGGGTCTGTCTTGTGTGTGTGTGTCTGTCTTGTTTGTGTGTGTTTGTCTTGTTTGTGTGTGTGTGTGTGTCTGTCTTGTGTGTGTGTGTCTGTCTTGTTTGTGTGTGTTTGTCTTGTTTGTGTGTGTTTGTCTTGTTTGGGGTGTGTGTGTGTGTGTTTCTGTCTTGTGTGTGTGTGTGTGTGTGTCTGTCTTGTGTGTTGTGTGCCCTGTCTTTTTGTGTGTGTGTGTGTGGTGTTCTGTCTTGTGTTGTGTGTGTGTCTGTCTTGTGTGTGTGTTGCCCTTGTTGTGTGTGTTTGTCCTTGTTTGTGTGTGTGGGGGTGTCTGTCTTGTGTGTGTGTGTGTTTTGTTTGTGTGTGTGTGTCTTGTTTGTGTGTGTGGTGTGTCTGTCTTGTTTGTGGTGTGTGTGTGTGTCTGTCTGTCTGTCTTGTGTGTGTGTCTGTCTGTCTTGTTTTGTGTGTGTGTGTTTTTGTCTTGTGTGTGTGTGTGTGTCGTGTGTGTGTGTGTCTGCCCTTATGTGTGTGTGTCTGTCTTGTGTGTGTGTGTGTCTGTCTTATGTGTGTGTGTCTGTCTTATGTGTGTGTGTGTGTGTGTCTGTCTTGTGTGTGTGTGTGTCTGTCTTATTGGTGTGTGTCTGTCTTATGTGTGTGTTGTCTGTCTTATGTGGGGTTGTGGTGTGTCTGTCTTATGTGTGTGTGTCTGTCTTATGTGTGTGTGTGTGTCTGTCTTATGTGTGTTGTGTGTCTGTCTTAGTGTGTGTGTGTGTCTGTCTTATGTTGTGTGTCTGTCTTATGTGTGTGTGTGTTCTGTCTTATGTGGGGTGTGTGTGTCTGTCTTATGTGTGGTGTGTCTGTCTTATGTGTGTGTGTGTGTCTGTCTTATGTGTGTGTGTCTGTCTTATGTGTGTGTGTCTGTCTTATGTGTGTGTGTCTGTCTTATGTGTGTGTGTGTGTCTGTCTTATGTGTGTGTGTCTGTCTTATGTGTGTGTGTCTGTCTTATGTGGGGTGTGTCTGCCCTTATTGTGTGTGTCTGTCTTATGTGTGTTGTGTCGTTTTTATGTGTGTGTGTCTGTCTTATGTGTGTGGTGTCTGTCTTCTATGTGTGTGTGTCTGTCTTATGTGGGGTGTGTCTGTCTTAGTGGGGTTGGGGTCTGTCTTATGTTGTGGGGTGTGTCTGTCTTATTTTGTGTTGTCTGTCTTATGTGTGTGTGTCTGTCTTATGTGTGTGTGTGCTGTCTTATGTGTGGTGTGTGCCCTGTCTTATGTGTGTGTGTCTGTCTTATGTGTGTGTGTCTGTTTTATGTGTGTGTGTCTGTCTTATGTGTGTGTGTTGTCTGTCTTAGTGTTTTGTTTTCTGTCTTATGTGTGTGTGTCTGTCTTATGTGTGTGTGTTGTGTCTGTCTTATGTGTGTGTTCTGTCTTATGTGTGTGTGTCTGTCTTATGTGTGTGTGTCTGTCTTATTGTGTGTGTGTCTGTCTTAGTGTGTGTGTCTGTCTTATGTGTGGGGTTTTCTGTCTTATGTGTGTTGTCTGTCTTAGTGTGGGGTGTGTGTCTGTTTTTATGTGGTGTGTGTCTGTCTTATGTGTGTGTTTTCTGTCTTATGTGTTGTGTCTGTCTTATGTGTGTGTGTCTGTCTTTTGTGTGGTGCCCTGTCTTGTGTGTGTGTGTGTCTTGTGTGTGTGTGTGTGTGTGTGTGTTGTGTGTGTGTGTGTCTTGTGTGTGTGTGTGTTGTGTGTGTGTCGTGTGTGTGTGTCTGTTTTGTGTGTGTGTGTGTCTGTCTTGTGTGTGTGTGTCTGTCTTATGTGTGTGTGTCTGTCTTGTGTGTGTGTGTGTGTCTGTCTTGTGTGTGTGTGGGGTCTGTCTGTCTTGTGTGTGTGTCTGTCTGTCTTGTGTGGTGTTTTTGGTCTGTCTGTCTTTTTGTGTGTGTGTCTGTCGGCCCTTGTGTTGTGTGTGTCTGTCTGTCGTCTTGTGTGTGTGTCTGTCTTGTGTGTGTGTGTGTGTCTGTCTGTCTGTCTTGTGTGTGTGTGTGTCTGTCTGTCTTGTGTGTGTGTCTGTCTGTCTTGTGTGTGTGTGTCTGTCTTGTGTGTGTGTGTGTCTGTCTGTCTTGTTGTGTGTTTTTGTGTCTTGTGTGTGGTGGTCTGTCGTCTTGTGTGTGGTGTGGGTGTGGGTCTGTCCTGTCTTGTGTGTGTGTTTTTTGTCTGTCTTGTGTGTGTGTGTGTCTGCCCTTGTGTGTGGGGTGTCTGTCTGTCTTGTGTGTGTGTGTCTGTCTTGTGTGTGTGTGTCTGTCTTGTGTGTGTGTGTCTGTCTTGTGTGTGTGTGCGGGTCTGTGTCTGTCTTGTGTGTGTGTGTGTCTGTCTTGTGTGTGTGTGTCTGTCGTCTTGTGTGTGTGTCTGTCTGTCTTTGTGTGGTGTGTGTCTGATGAATAACGATGTACCGTTTGTGGTGAAACGGAGGGTGTTTTGATGCGGCCGTTAATGTCTGCGTTACTGTACGGCTGCGAGTCTGGGTAGGAGCCGATTTTAAAGCCAATTACAAAGTTGTACAACCGGGCACTCAACAGCTGTTGGGTGAGAAAGTCAACCCCGAATGACGTGTGTTACGCTGAGTTAGGATACCCTTCACTGCCGGACTTAGTCAGTTTAAAAGCCCCCTTTTTATTCTAAGCAAAGCTTGGAAAGATCTCATATAACGGTTTGCTCCATTAATGTTTACTATAGAAATTGTCACTAGAGCCAAAAACGGCATGAGCAGAACTATTGCAGAGTTTATTGGTAACAACGTGCCCGACTGCATGGCCTCTTGTTAATGTGCATGAGCGCATCGCATCGAATATTCCAGTGAGCCCAAGGTGCGCCGTGTACCGCAGCATAAACCCGGCCTTACAGTGCACATTTGTGTACAGGGACCGCCACAAGGTCCACGACCGATACAGGATCTCCTTCACTCGTTTTCCGAGTGTCAGGTCATAGTTTGGGTGTTGAGACTGGAAGATGGAATAGGCGGGGGCGGGGGCGGGGCCGGTTGCCACTGGAGGAACGTCTGTGTGTATTGGCGATGTACAGACTGAGGAACATGTTGAAAATTGTCCTGTATCAAACAATATTAGGCAGACAGTAGGCCTAACTTTTTTAGGTGACTATTTAACGGTAAATATAGCCATTATGAATGTTGTAAAATTATTCATGATATTTTGCACTTGTATGCGTAAGGCCTGTGTTCATGGATATCTCCTGGCACTGTTCGTGGGACCGACAATTGATGTTGTTTTTGTTTTAATATAATTATGTGGACTGCAGATTGCATTATTTGTGTTGTTTATATTAGTACTAACTATGTATTGTTATAAGATTATATGTTAATGTTAAGATTTATGTACACTGTGGTCAATAAATTATCTATCTATCTATCTATCTGTGTGTGTCTGTCTGTCTTGTGTGTGTGTGTCTGTCTGTCTTGTGTGTGTGTGTCTGTCTTGTGTGTGTGTGTCTGTCTGTCTTGTGTGTGTGTGTCTGTCTTTCTTGTGTGTGTGTGTGTGTCTGTCCTGTGTGTGTGTGTGTGTCTGTCTGTCTTGTGTGTGTGTGTCTGTCTGTCTTGTGTATGTGTGTCTGTCTGTCGTGTGTGTGTGTGTGTCTGTCGTGTGTGTGTGTCTGTCTGTCTTGTGTGTGTGTGTCTGTCTGTCTTGTGTGTGTTTGTCTGTCTGTCTTGTGTGTGTGTGTGTCTGTCTTGTGTGTTTTGTCCCGTCTGTCTTTGTGTGTGTGTGTGTGTCTGTCTGTCTTGTGTGTGTGTGTCTGTCTGTCTTGGTGTGTGTGTGTCTGTCTTTGTGTGTGTGTCTGTCTTGTGTGTGTGTGTCGTCTTGTGTGTGTGTGTCTGTCTGTCTGGTGTGTGGTGTCTGTCTGTCTTTTGTGTTGTGTTCTGTCTGTCTTGTGTGTGTTGTCTGTCTTGTGTGTGGTGTCTGTCTGTCTTTGGTGTGTTTTCTGGTCGTTTGGTGTTGTGTGTGCTGTCTGTCTTGTGGGGTGTGTGTGTCTGGCTGTCTTGTGTTTGGGTCTGTCTTGGGGTGTGTGGTCTGTCTGTCTTGGTTGTGTGTCTGTCTGTCGTGGTGTTGGGTTGTCTGTCTTTGTGTGGTCTGTCTTGTGTGTGTGTGGTCTGTCTGTCTTGTGTGTGTGGGGGCTGTCTGTCTTGTGTGTGTGTCTTTGTTTTTTGTGTGTCTGTGTCTGTGTGTGTGTCTGTCTGTTTTGTGTGTGTGTGGGCTGTCTGTCGTCTTGTGTGTGTGTGTGTGTTCTGTCTGTCTTGTGTGTGTGTCTGTCTGTCTTGTGTGTGTGTGTCTGTCTGTCGTGTGTGTGTGTATGTCGTCTTGTGTGTGTGTGTCTGTCTGTCTTGTGTGTGTGTGTCTGTCTGTCTTGTGTTGTGTGTGTGTGTGGTTGTTGTCTGTCTGTCTTTTGTGTGTGTGTCTGTCTGTCTTGTGTGTGTGTGTCTGTCTGTCTTGTGTGTGTGTGTCTGCCTGTCTTGTGTGTGGTTTTCTTGTCTGTCTTGTGGTGGTGTGTGTCTGTCTTCTTGTGTGTGTGTGTGTGTGTGTCTGTTCTTGTGTGTGGGGTCTGTCCCTTTTGTGTTGTGTGTCTGTCTGTCTTGTGTGTGTGTGTGTCTGTGTCGTTTTGTGTGTCTGTGTCCTGTCTGTCTTGTGTTGTGTGTGTGTGTCTTTCTTGTGTGTGTGTGTGTGTGTCTGTCTTGTGTGTGTGTTGCTTGTGTGTGTGTGTGTCTTTGTGTGTGTGTGTGTCTGTCTGTCTTGTGTGTGTGTGTTTTGTCTGTCTTGTTTTGTGTTGTGTCTGTGTCTTGTGTTGTGTGTATCTGTCTGTCTTGTGTGTGTGTGTCTGTCTGTCTTGTGTTTTGTGTTCTGTTGTTTGTGTGTGTCTTCCCGTCTGTCTTGTTTTGTGTGTCTGTCTTGTGGGGTGTGTTTTTGTTCTGTGTGTGTGTTTGTGTCTGTTGTCTTTGGTGTGTGTCTGTCTTGTTTTGTGTGTGGTGTGTCTGTGTTGTGTGTCGTTTGGGGTCGTGTGTCTGTCTTGTGTGGGTGTGTGTCTGTCTGTCGTGTGTGTGTGTGTGTGTGTCGTCTTGTGGGTGTGTGTTGTCTGTCTGTCTTGTGTGTGTGTGTCTGTCTGTCTTGTGTGTGTGTGTCTGTCTTGTCTTGTGTGTGGTGTGTCTGTCTGTCTTGTGTGTGTGTCTGTCTTGTGTTGTGTGTGTCTGTCTGTCTTGTGTGTGTTGTCTGTCTGTCTTGTGTGTGTGTGTGTCTGTCTTGTGTGTGTGTGTCTTGTCTTGTGTGTGTCTTGTGTGTCTGTCTGTCTTGTGTGTGTGTGTGTGTCTGTCTGTCTTGTGTGTGTGTCTGTCTGTCCTTGTTTGTGTTGTCTGTCTGTCTTGTGTGTGGGGTGTCTGTCTGTCTTGTGTGTGTGTCTTTCTGTCTTGTGTGTGTGTCTGTCTGTCTTGTGTGGTGTGTCTGTCTGTCTTGTGTTGTGTGTCTCGTGTCGTGTGTGTGGTCTGTCTGTCGTGTTGTGTGTCTGTCTGTATTGTGTGTGTCTGTGTGTCTGTCTTTGTGTGTGTGGGGTGTCTGTCTATCTTGTTGTGTGTTGGGGTGTGTCTGTCTGTCTTGTGGGGTGTTGTGTCTGTCTTGTGTGTGTTTTGTCGTCTGTTCTTGTGTGTGTGTGTCTGTCTGTCGTGTGTTTTGTCTGTCTGTCTGTCTTGTGTGTGTGTTGTGTCTGTCTGTCTTGTGTGTATGTGTCTGTCTGTCTTGTGTGTGTGTCTGTCTGTTTGTGTGTGTGTGTGTCTGTCTTGTGTGTGTGTCTGTCTGTCTTTTCTTGGGGTGTGTGTGTCTGTCTGTCTGTGTGTGTGTGTGTGTCTGTCTTGTGTGTGTGTGTGTTTTCCGTCCCGTCTTGTGTGTGTGTGTCCGTCTGTCTTTTGTTTTGTGTGTGTCTGTCTGTCGTGTGTGTGTGTCTGTCTGTCTTGTTTTTGTGTTTTCTGTCTGTCTTGTGTGTGTGTGTCTGTCTGTCTTGTGTGTGTCTTTCTGTCTTGTGTCTGTGTGTGTCTGTGTCTTGTGTGTCTGTCTGTCTCTTGTGTGTGTGTATCTGTCTGTCTTATGTGGTGTGTGGTTTTGTGTCTGTCTTGTGTGTGTGTTTTCGTCTGTCTTGTGGTGTGTGTCTGTCTTGTGTGTGTGTGTCTGTCTTGTGTGTGTGTGTCTGTCTGCGTGTGTGTGTGTGTGTCTGTCTTGTGTGTGTGTGTTGTCTGTCTGTCTTGTGTGTTTTGTCCCGTCTGTCCCTTTTGTGTGTGTTTTCTGTCGGGTGTGTGTCTGTCTGCTTGTGTGTGTGTGTCTTTCCCGTCTTGTGTGTGTGTGTGTCTGTCTGTCTTGTGTGTGTGTGTCTGTCTGTCTTGTTTGTGTGGTCTTCTGTCTTGTGTGTGTGTGCTGTCTGTGTCTTGTGTGTGTGTGTGTCTTCTTGTGTGTGTGTGTCTGTCTTGTTTGTTTTGTGTGTGTCTGTCTTCTTGTGTGTGTGTTTTTCTGTCGTGTGTGGTTGTCTGTCTGTGTGTGTGTCTTTTGTGTGTGTGTCTTGTCTTGTGTGGTGTGTCGTGTGTGTGTGTGTGTGTGTCTGTCTTGTGGGTGTGTCTTGTCTTGTGTGGGTGTGGTCTGTCTTGTTTGTGGGGTGGTGTCTGTCTGTTTGTGTGTGTTGTGTGTCTGTCTGTGTGTGTGTGTCTGTCTGTCTTGTGTGGTGTGTGTGTCTTCTGTCTTGTGTGAGTGTCCTGCTGTCTTGTGTAGTTCTGTCTTGGTGTGGGGTGGGGTTTTGTGTCTGTTTGTTTTGTGTCTGTCTGTCTTGTGGGGGTGGGGTGTCTGTCTGTCTGTCGTGTGTGTGTGTGTGTCTGTCTGTCTGTCTTGTGTGTGTGTGTCTTGTCTTGGTGTGTGTGTGTCTGTCTTTTGTGTGTGTGTCTGTCGTGTGTGTGTGTGTGTTTGTGTGGTGTGTCTGTCTTGTTGTTGTGTGTGTCTTGTCTTTTGTGTGTGTCTGTCTGTTTGTTGGTGTGTTTGTCTGTCTGTCCTTGTGTGTGTGTTCTGTCTTGTGTGTGTGTGTCTGTCTGTCTGTGTGTGTGGTGTTGTCTTGTGTGTGTGTGTGTGTCTGTCTGTCTTGTGTGTGGGGTCTGTCCCGTCTTGTGAGTGTGTGTGTGTGTCTGTCGTCTGTCTTGTGTGTGTGTCTGTCTGTCTTGTGTGGGTGTGTCTGTCTGTCTTTTTGTTTTGTCTGTGTTTGTGTGTGTGTCTGCTGTTTTGTGTTGTGTCTGTCTGTCTTGTGTGTGTGGTTCTGTCCCGTCTGTCTGTCTTGTGGTGGTGTGTCTGTCTGTCTTGTGTGTGTGTGTCTGTCTGTTTTATGAGTGTGTGTCTGTCTGTCTTTTGTGTGTGTGTGTCTTGTGTGTGTGTGTCTGTCTTGGTGTTGTGTGTGGGCGTCCTTTTGTGTGGTGTGTTGTCTGTCTTGGGGTTTTGTGTCTGCTTGTGTGTGTGTTCTGTCTGTCTTGTGTGTGTGTGTTTTCTGTCGTGTTGTGGCTTGTCGTGAGTGTGTGTCTGTCTGTCTTGTGTGTGTGTGTTCTGTCTGTCTTGTGTGTGTGTCTGTCTGTGCTGGGGTGTGTCTGTCGTGTTGTGTGTGTGTGTGTCTGTCTGTATTGTGTGTGTCTATTTTGTCGTGTGTGTGTGTGTGTGTGTCTGTCTGTCTGTCTGTCTTGTGTGTGTGTGTGTGTGTCTGTCTGTCTGTCTTGTGTGTGTGTGTCCGTCTGTCTCTGTTTGTGTTTTGTGTGTGTCTGTCTGTCTGTCTTGTGTGTGTGTGTGTGTGTCTGTCTGTCTGTCTTGTGTGTGTCTGTCTGTCGTGTGGGTGTGTGTCTGTCTGTTTTGGTGTGTGTCTGTCTTTTTGTGTGGGTCTGTCTTTTCAGTGTGTGTGTGTGTGTGTCTGTATGTATGTCTGTCTGTCTGTGTCTGTATGTCTGTTTGTGTGTGTGTTGTGTGTGTTGTGTGTGTGTGTATATATTAATAATTCAACACGGTGCATAGAGGAAGGAAGGCAAGCAGATATATGTGGTATTTCATGTGTCCTATTTCATGTGTTATATGTATGTAGATGCCTTCGAAGTTACATAATTACATACATGAAGGTGGGTTATAATGTGTGGGGTGTGTGTGTGTGTTGTTGTCTTCCTGTCTGTCTGTATGTGCTATTGTCTGTGTGTGTGTGTGTCCGTCTGCTTCTGTCTTTCTGTGTGTGTGTGTGTGTGTGTTGTCTGTTCTTTCTGTCTGTGTGTGTGGTATCTGTCTTTGTCTTTGTGTGTGTTTTTGGTGTGTGTCCTTTTGTCTTTGTGTTGTGTGTTTTGTGTGTGTTGTCTATCTGTCTTTGTGGTCTGTGTGTGTTGTGTTGTAATTAAGTTCGTAGAGTTTGTGAGGGGGGAGGGAGGAAGCGTCCCTCTCATGCTATTGCTGGAAGATGGGGGAGGGAGGGGGGATTGACCTTGACAGCACACGCTCCGATTTTCCCTCCCTCCTCCTCGTCCCTCTTCCCCTCCTTCCTCCTCCTCCCCTCTCTCCTCCCTCCCTCCCTTCTCAATCTCCAAATTTCGTCTCCTGGCTTCTTCTTTCTTTCCATCCCTCCATTATCTCTCTTTCTCTTCCTCTCCTTTTCATTCTCTTTCTCTCTCTCTCTCTCTCTCTATTCCTTCCTTAATCCTTCCCTTCCCTCCGTTCCTCCCCTCCCTTCCCCCTTCTCTCCCCTCCCCTCCCTGCCCCCCTCCTTCCCCCTCTCCCCCTCTTTGACCTCACCCGCACACCCTTCCCCTTTTCTTCCATAACCCCCACCCACACTCCCCCTCCCTCCCCCTTCACCCCCACCCTTCACCCATGGCGGGGGCGGGCGGGGGTCATGACCTCCCGCGCTGGAGTTCAGGATGTGGAGGTGTGGCAGAGGTCAGTGTTTGTGTGCGTGTGTGTTTGTGTGTGTGTGTGTTTGTGTGTGTGTATGTGTGGGTGTGAGTGTAACTGTGTGTGTGTGTGTCTGTGTGTGTGTGTGTCTGTGTGTGTGTGTGTCTGTGTGTGTGTGGGTACAGTACGGTACAAATTACTAATGACACTTGGCTGACGAGGATATTTGTGACGAAACCTGTCTGTGTGTGTGTGTGTCTGTGTCTGTCTGTCTGTCTGTGTTCCTGTGTGCCTGTGTGTCTGTTGGCAAGCCGGAAAGATTAACTTGCCTGGCAATGTTATATAGTGAAAAGAAGGAACTTTGTTTGTATTCTGTTGAACAAAATAAGTTCGAGCAGAAGGAAGAGGAAAGGGGATTCATTAGTAGTAGTGGTGGTGGTGCAATTGTAGCAGGTACAAATAGTAGTAGTAGTAGTATAAAGAGGAGATTGATTAGTAGTAGTAGTAGCAGTAGTAGAAGTAGTACTAGTAGTAGATGTAGTAGTAGTAGTAGTAGTAGTAGATGTAGTAGTAGTAGTAGTAGTAGTAGTAGTAGATGTAGTAGTAGTAGTAGTAGTAGTAGTAGTAGTAGTAGATGTAGTAGTAGTAGTAGTAGTAGATGTAGTAGTAGTAGTAGTAGTAGTAGATGTAGTAGTAGTAGTAGTGGTGGTGCAATTATAGCAGGTACAAATAGTAGTAGTAGTAGTATAAAGAGTAGATTGATTAGTAGTAGCAGTAGTAGTAGTAGTAGTGGTGGTGCAATTATAGCAGGTACAAATAGTAGTAGTAGTAGTATAAAGAGGAGATTGATTAGTAGCAGTAGTAGTAGTAGTAGTAGTAGTAGTTAGTAGATTAGTAGTAGTAGTTATGTAGTAGTAGGTAGAGTATAGTAGTAGTAGTATAGTAGTATAGTAGATGTAGTGTAGTAGTAGTAGTAGTATAGTAGTATAGATGTTGTAGTAGTATGTAGTAGTAGTAGTAGTAGTAGTAGTAGTATAGAGTTAATATAGTATGTATGTAGATGTAGTAAGTAGTAGTAGTAGTAGTAGTAGATGTAGTAGTGTAGTAGTAGATAGTAGATGTAGTAGTAGTAGATGTATGTAGTAGTATAGTAG
>JACEEZ010023396.1:17500-23958 GCA_016584305.1 Chionoecetes opilio | reverse complement strand
CCCCCCTTTGCGGGGCCTTTTTTAAATTAACGGGGTAACACTGGCACCACAGGACGAGGTGGAGGTACTGGGGGTCACCTACGACCGTAGTTTGACCTTCATAACCCACATCGAGCGGCTCACTAGAGTGGCCTCAGGGTAGCTGACATCTCTGAGGAGGATGTCGTGGCTTCTCGACGGTAGGGGGCTAAACACTATCTACAAGGCGCAGGTTTGCTCCTCCCTGGAGTACGTGTGCATCGCGTAGGGCGGCACGGCCAATAAATACCTCGCCCTCCTGGACTAGGTACAGCCCGTGCGGTGAGGATCATCGAAGACAACAATGCAGGACAGGAGCCACATCTCACCACCCTTCAACACCGACGTGACGTGGCAGTACTCACCGTGGTGTTCAAGGTGCAGGTGAAGCATGTGAGTCACCTTCAGGCGTTGTGACAGCCATACCGCCTGGCTCCAGTCACCACCCGTGCTATCGCTGTGGCTCCTGGTGAGCTATTACATCTGCCGTACGTGGCACCCCCAGGGCCTGTTCACAAACACATATATCAGTTGGTGGAACACGCTGATATCACAAACAGACACTAACGGAGCGAGTGTCCAGGAATTCAAAGTGATGCGGAACAACTGGTTGATGGGCAGAGCGGACTGATAGTGATAAGTGACTATTATAAGGACCAGAGTAAGACTTTAAGATAGGAAGCATAAAAATGTAACCTTTAATCTGTAAGTTACTCTACTCCAATGTAATGTTGAATAGGACTTATCGGTAAACTGTTAAAAAGTATAAATAAAAATAAATAAAAAGAGAGAGAGAGAGAGAGAGAGAGAGAGAGAGAGAGAGAGAGAGAGAGAGAGAGAGAGAGAGAGAGAGAGAGAGAGAGAGAGAGAGAGAGAGAGAGAGAGAGAGAGAGACCCCTCATGCGAGCCCTCAGAGATACCATCCCTCACCAGGGCCTCTCTGGAGAGTCTCGTATTTAACAATAAGGAAGTAGAAAATCAGGCAGCGGCAAATAGATCCCAAGAAGGCGCTAGGGCCCGACAATATCAGCCCTCACCTACTGAAGGGATGTGCTGCCCAGCTCGCTCCACCACTCACCATCATCTTCAACAAAATCCTTTCCCCGTGCAATTGGCCCACGCAATGGAAAGAAGCAAGAGTGGTGGCCATCTCATCCACAAAATACACATCAAACGAAACCAAAAAAAATACCGCCCAATTTCCCTCCTCAACACTGATAGGAAAATCCTGGAGTCCATCATCACCGCCAAGATCAATACCTTCTTGGACGCCCACCATCTCCTCAACTACAAACAATTTGGTTTCAGTCATGGAAGGTCAGCTGCAGACTTGCTCCTCCTTCAGTCTGCTTCCTGGAACCACTCGCTGGACAGAGGAATGGACACCTTTGTCGTGGCTTTGGACATCGCCGGAGACTTTGACAGGGTGTGGCACCGAGGTCTCGCTGTCAAGCTGAGGAGCCTGGGAGAGCGCGGCACCCTGCTGCAGCTCATCCAGGACTACCTCCAAGACAGGACTTTACGGGTAGTGATCAACGGCCATACTTCCAGCCAGCAACCCATCCACGCCAGCGTCCGGCAGGGCAGCGTACTCGGGCCTCTTTTGTGGAATGTCTACTTCAATGACATTATCCAGCTCATTCCTGAGGCCCAGGCCAACGCGGACGACTGCACCCTTGCCTTCCCTTGCGACAGACGTGACTGGCAGGACACGGTGTGCCGCATTAACCTGGAATTGGACAACATCGTCACCTGCAGTAGTCGATGGCAGGTCAGCCTGGCCCTTGACAAAACCCAGGCACTCCTTATCTCCCGCAGGCATGACATCGCCAACCTGCCTGCACCAGATATACTGCTTGAGGGCAGATCACTCCCGCTTCAGAGATCCATCTCCATCCTTGGGGTGGAGATTGACGCGGTACTGACTTTCACCAGTCATGCCAGGAGAGTTGCTAAAAACTCGGCCTGGAGACTCAGCTATGTCTGCCGCATCTTCCACCATCTGGATGCCAAGTGGGTTGAGGTCCTGTACAAGGCTCAGGTACGTCCCCTAATGGAGTACATCTCCCTAGCATGGTATTCCTGCCCGCCCGCTTACCTGGCCACATTAGACCGCGTCCAGAGAAGAGCCCAGCGACTGTTTAACGAAAAACGTCCCCACCACGCGCCTGACTCCTTCCAACCCCTCCAGGAATACAGGGATGTGGCAGGTTTATGTGTCATGCACAAGGCACTAAATCTCCACACGCTCCACCTGGCAGCCATCAAGCTCCCCAGGCCCCCACCACCCCTTCACTCCACCCGTGTCGCCCCACACAGACAAGAGCAAGTGACTGTGCCCTTCTGCAGGACAGAGCACCACCTACGTTCCTTCTTACCCCGCTACGGCCGTCTGTGGGACCAGTTAGTTCACCAAACCGACCTCCACCACCACGCCTCATTACAAGACTTTAAGCGGGGGATGAACAGCTGGTTGATGGCGTAGATTATTATTAAATGTAAAATATTTGTTATATATTATATGTAGCTATAGATAGCCCTAGTGTATAACCTAAAGCTTTAGCTCTAATAACACCAAATGTATTGACAGCTTAAATAAAAAGAGAGAGAGAGAGAGAGAGAGAGAGAGAGAGAGAGAGAGAGAGAGAGAGAGAGAGAGAGAGAGAGAGAGAGAGAGAGAGAATGGGTAGGACACAAATCTTTATCAACTAAAACAAACGACATGAATAAAGTCACATACGCAAAGACACAAAGAGGTAGACAGACAGATAGAAAAAAAAAAAATATATATATATATAGCTCGGTAGATACTGAGAGAAACCACCAGACACACAGAGACGAGTCATAAATAGACGCAAACGAAGAGAAATGCATCTCTTTCGCTATCTCTGTCTCAGGAGAGACAGAGATAGCGAAACTTCTAAGAAGCTCGTCTTTCTCCTCCCCCCCGCAAGGCACCGTGCCAAACACCTACATTTAGCATATTGTTGCGAGGTAAGTTTTCGGGGCTTGAGAAGGGATAATATAGCCTCTAGTATTTAGGCGGTGGGAGGAAGGGTCTGGGAGGAGCCGTCTCTCCTGATCCTTCGAAGTAGATTTAGGAGGCCAAAGAAATAAAGGAGATGGAAGAGATAAGAAATGGTGTTATATGAAAATGGTACTATATGGAAATACTTAGCCTTTTTATTTGCCGTGATATTTTGTGTTTATATATCAGCATTACTCTTATAGTAGTGGTGGTGGTGGTGGTGGTGAATAATATAGGTAGAACACTTGAGTATAAATATGTTCTTCTCAGACGGTGTTTGGTATTTCTAAAGCCATGTATTGTCCCTGTTGCC
Source organism: Chionoecetes opilio (assembly GCA_016584305.1). NCBI lineage: Eukaryota > Metazoa > Arthropoda > Malacostraca > Decapoda > Majidae > Chionoecetes > Chionoecetes opilio. The sequence continues at coordinate 20,599 of JACEEZ010023396.1, read as the reverse complement.
ACACCAAGCGAGGGTCGATAACTATGGCCTCGGGAAGGTTATCAGTTTTCTTCATGTTATTGTTACTACTACGGTTCTTCTTTCTTACATGGCTATTTTGTCTAACGCTATAAATGTGCTTCCATGATTGAATTTGTACGCGAATATAGGCCGGTCATTATTGGTATACATACAGCTGGAATCGTTTGAGATAAAATTCATTGTCTTTTTTATGTTGCCCATATCGATCCTGATGAGAGCACAATTAAAATATATATTTTTTACCACAGCATAGACTACTTATATAAATGTGTGCCGTGATTTTTAACCCTGGAACACTGAACTGGGATATATTTAACCCCATTCATTTTTGTTTTCACACTCACTGAGTAGGCCGCGCAGGTTGCGGGCTGGAATGGCCAATAGCTTATGTCCTTGGTGTGCACTTGTAGTATAGGTAGTTTCGCTTAGCTCGCTCTTTCATGTAACCTTGAGGAGGCGTTTGGGTATAATTTATCCCACGTTAGTGTGCATGTACTATCTAGCGTGGGGTAATATAACATTTTTATATGGGATGATAAATGCCACTGCCATCAACTCGTGGATAATACACTCAGAAAACCTGAAGACGATAAGTGTAACCAGGTTAATCAGGCACAAGTACATGCAAGAGTTAGCAGTGACCCTCGATCGTTACACCATGGTGTCAACATAGGAGTAACATCCTCATCTTGTCCAGAGTCCTCAAAATCCCCATCAGCACCGTCTGTAATATCCCGTCACCTGGTAGTGCTGCTAACACTCACCTCCCACTGCTGGCAGACAGCAGTGAGGCAGTGTGAAATGTGCCGAAGTTCAGAGGATAGAAAGTCACGCCACAGGTGCAACAAGTGTCAGCGCGCTTTGTTCCCACTGCACATCTACCCCCTGTCAGTGGAGTGCAACCAGTAATGAGGGTGAGATCTTCCTTTTTTATCAGCTTTTGTTCATTTGCAACTGTACATAATTGTACAAAAATCAATTTTGTATTTACATCAATATTTTACTTCCATGTAAGTCCACCAATAAGTAATTATCTACCTATAAGGGTAAACAAATATTTAAAACAAATATTTGTGTAGCTCAAACGCTGTCATATGACTTTCAGAACATCAATTTATTCATTTTTGGTCGCATTGGGTTAATAGAGAACGGTAAAAAGATAAATATTAAGCAATGAAATAAATATTTCCATTTTTTTACTTTAAAAAAAAACTTTTTTATGCCTTTCTACCGTACAATTCCTAGTGGTAGATAAAAAATGGGACTCCTTCTGCTCACGCTCCTGCATCTTGGGTGTAGGTGGAGCAACATTGAACTATTTGGCTCCAGCCATAACCATACATTGTTTTTTTTGTAATACATGTAGTATATGTGCATATTTTTTTTCTTTTTTTCTGAGTTGCCCCTGAAAGGGCCGGTTTTCGGTTTTTGTATTATCTCTGCATTCCAAATGGAAGGCCAGTTCTTGTAATTTATGTTTATTTATGTATAATTCATATATTTAATTGATAAGTATTTTTTCTAAAATGCAGTTTTTCTAAAATGGGGTATCATTTACTCCAGATTAGTGTTGGTGTGACACCATATCAAGGTTAGTGGTCTAGGTAGGGTTAAGGATGGTTTGTTGCGCTAGTTCTGCGTGCACCTCACGGCAAAGACTCCTTATAAATAACACTGTTGTTGTATTGTTAATTAGCAGTTGAAATGTTACGCTCGATTGTTTCGAGCATAACTTCAGACGAGCTCACCTCCTAGGGTTCGGGAGCCCACCCGGACAGAATTAGTCCGGCTGGCATGCTGTCTGTATCTGCCTTCACAAGTAAAGACGTTGCCACACTAAAGTGTTTCCTGTGTCCTAGCCAGTCAGGAAGAATAACACATGGCGCTGTGGACAGGATCTCTTCGTCGTCTTCCTTCACCCTGACTGAGCGAACGATGCATTCGTTCGCGGGATAGCCGTTCTGTGGCGACGACAGTACCACCATGGGAGACATGGAGCAACTGGCGAATCTGATAGTGCAGCAGACAACGCTCTCGGCCCAGCGTGAGGAGCGTATGGTGGCTATGATGGAGCGCTTACTGAGCCCCGGTGGCGCTGGCGTGGCCAGCAGTGATCACCGCCCTGCCACCAATGACGCCCCAGCAAGGCTGCCTGGCGCCGCTACACCAGAGCTAACGGTCACGCGGAGGCAGCTGTGAAGACTGTCAAAAAATTGATTATGGCAGCAACGACCGTTGGCAGTTAGACGACGATGCATTCGAACGAGGTCTCCTGGAGCTACGGAATACGCCACGCGCTAGCGGAAGATCACCCGCGCAAGTCCTCTTCGGGCATCCGTTGCGATCTGGGGTGCCCACTCATCACCGTGCGTTTGCCCCAGAGTGGCAGCGTGCAGCCGATGAGTGTGATGAGCTGACAATCTCCGGCATCAGACGAAGCAGCGTCACGACCGCTCCGCCCGTACACTTCATGGCTTACGCATCGGCTCCAGGGTTGATGTCCAGAACAACGTTACAGGCCTATGGGATCGTGCAGGCGAGGTGGTCGGAGTTGGCGACAGGCGAAAATACCTCGTAAAGCTGGGTAGTGGGAGACTTTATTGGAGAAATCGCCGATTTCTGCGTCCGTATCGGCCCCTGCTCACGACTACGCCTGCAACGTCTCATCCTGCCATGGAGACTTAACCAACGCCGCCTACGTCGCCTGCCCAGTCTGACACAGCCACATCAGCGGTCAAGGAAGACAAGATTCCCCGTCGCAGTAATCGCCTACGCCGGCCACCTGAACGTCTGCACGTCACTTGGGGACCTGTGGCTTCATACACTTAGCTCTTTTTATAACCATTGTATGTCGAGTATTTATGGTTAATGTATAATTATATTTTCATTGATTTTTGTTATAATGTTCATTGCTTAAGATTCATATGTGTTTATTCATCTTGGGGGAGGTGTTGTATGTATCTTCGGGGGAGATGTTGTATTGTTAATTAGCAGTTGAAATGTTAGACTCGATTGTTTCGAGCATAGCTTCAGACGAGCTCACCTCCTAGGGTTCGGGAGCCCACCCGGACAGAGTTA
>JACEEZ010023396.1:7500-12500 GCA_016584305.1 Chionoecetes opilio | reverse complement strand
AGCCTACTAGAAACCAAAATCCAAAATTCTCAAAGAAGTATCTTCTTATGTTCTATTGTGCATTATCTAAAAAAAAAATTACTATTCCTTGTTTTTTGCATTATATAATTCCACTTCCTTCTTCCACGTCGTAGTTATTATGCAGGATGGAGCAAGTTTAATACAAATATCTTTGAAATCATAGAGAATGCATCTACGTATAACATTATTTTTTTTACTGCATCTTGTTTGAATATGCAAAATCTAGTTGTGACTAAAAAACTAGGTCGCGTGTATACAAAAATTGGCCTATCTTTGTCCATTGACCCGCCTTTCACAGCACCTACAAGCCCGCTAACCCATGAAGGAACAACACTCACGACCCATCAACTCCTTTCTCACACCTCTTCCTCCGAGTTTTTATATTTCTCCTTCGTTTTCTAAATTCTCTCGCCTGACTAGACCCCACAATATATCTCGCTCTCTCTCTGTCTTTTTTTTCTTTTTTCTTTTTTTTCTATTTTTTTAAACTAACTTTAAAAAACAAAAGGGGAGTTGTGTTAAAGCCCCGGCGGGGACCCATGGACTATCTCTAGCAATTACTTTTATTTATACAAATTATACAAATAATATTGAAAAAGTACAGCAATTCTCTATTATAAACTAATACGTACAAAGTGTTTAGATATTTTTTACTAACAACTATCGGTAATACACATAATAAAAAAGAAAGTATACTAATACTTGAACACATTAAAATATAAAAAAATTAACTATGTATAACATTAATTTTTAAATCAAATGTTTATCTTTATGTTTTTTTACATTTTTATTGCGTTAGTTCCGCTTGCAGCCGGCATTAACGCCCGATTTAAGGGCGTGCGGGGGAAGTGGTGAGGTGCAGGTCGGTCGGCCACCAAGGTGTTCCATAGTCCCCATAGGGGGGGTGGAAGGAGGGGGAGGTAATATTCCGCCCTCACGAAGAGCACATCACCGAGGGTCGTGTTGGGGGCCGCACGGGTAGAAGGGGAGGGCCGGGCCGTGGGTTGAGGCGCAGCTCTGCTAGTTGTGGGAGCTAATCCTGTGAGCCTTATAATACGCACATCCCTGCCACGTCACGCCGCTGCGGAGAGGTTGAATATCGTGCGCACCTCAGGGCTTTCAGCCGGGCCAGCCGCGGGGCTCTGGTTGAACCCGGAAAGGAGGCCGAGGTATGAGGGGGGGCGGAGGGCCATGCGAGGGGCGAATTCCACAGGGAGCGGACTTTGTTGAGAGGTGCCGACACCCGAGCGTCCGGGGAGGGCGCGACGCCGGATGCACTCAGTTTCCGGGCCCTTGGCGCCCTTCCCTGACGTGGCGGGTGTATGTAGGCCGGGAGTCGAGCTCCACCCTAAAGTTGACTGACCCCGGAGGTGTATTTTTCTCCCTCCCAGGAGAAGGGCGTGTTGGTCCCGTTGAGCATCTTGCTGCGGGAGATGGGGACGGTTTGGGTCTTTTCTGGTGCAAAGGTGATTTGCCATCTCTTGCCCCAAGGCGATGCTCTGCAGTGCCTGGTTGATGCAATGCTGTTTTGTGGGGGTCACCCCCTTTTTTCCAGGTGAATTGAGAGTACACGTCTGCGTAGCTCTTGCCTCAGGAATCATTCAGGATGTTTTTGAGTAATTTTCCAAGTAAGGGCCCAGTCCCTTTCCCTTCGGGGCCCTGGCTTTCATAGCATTTTCAGGGAGGTGTACCCCCACGCGCAGATTTCTTTCGGGGAGGAACCTGCGGAGGTGTAACGCCCCCCCGATCCCCGGCTCTCAGTTTGGGTATGATCCCTGATGCCCACCCATAAAAGGGGCAGCGCGAGTAAAGGGCGGACGAAGGTGTTTTGCCCCGATCTAGGAGGGTTCCACCCGCTGATGCAAGAAGAAGGTCGTGGGGATCTTCCTGTGGGAAGCCAAATTGTCGTAAATTTTAGCAAGGGGTGAGAATGACAAAATTTTAGTGTTTTGGAGGAAAATGATGGGACCAAAAATTTCCCAAAAAGGGAAAAAGGGGGGAAATGGGGCGGTATTTCTGAGGATCGCCTCGCTCTTCTTTTTTGGATAGCACAGACTCTCCCCACTTTCCCTGGATGGCCACTGCGAGATAAAGGCACCCCAAAAAGGGGTAGCAAGGGGCAAGCAAGTTGTGAGGCACTTTTTTAAGCAGGTGAGGGCTATACTATTGTCCCAGCGCTTTCTTGGATAAAACTTGTTAAAGTTGTTGTAACACCCCCTCCGTGGAAATGGTGATGTCCCTAGGGCGGCCTTGGTTAGAACCGGAAACTTAGAGGTTAACCGTTTGGGTAAGGAACTGTATCTTAGGAAAAGTGGGCAGCCCAAAACCGAGCTTTACCCCGGGACTTTGTGAAACAGACCCACAGGTGCGTCAAAGGTGGGAGCTGTCGTCACGAGAGAAGCCCTGTTTTTTTTGATGCTGCTCCACCAACCCTTGTGCCCACTGATCCTGTTGCTTTCGTTTAGTGATCCCCCATTTGTTGACCCTTTTTTTGGGAGTTTTTCATATTTTCCAGCCCATTTGTGCTGGTGTTTATTCTTCTTGTGGGGTTGGGATTTTATATCGCAGCCAGGCCTTGCTCTTTTTCGCCTTTCCGCTTGAAAGCCAAACCAGGGTGGTCTCCCTTTTTAACTTGTATGTCTGGCGGGTAAAAATCTTTTTTGGGGGGAAAACATCGGGATTTCTTAAAGTTCTTCACTTTGGTGTCAACGTCACCTGAACACGCAACCCCCACAAAGTTGTTAAGTTTTCCTTTATTGATCCCCCTCCCCCCTTTTCCCATAGCCCCGTTGGGGCGAGTCAATGTTCATTCTGTCGATGGCACTTGATCTTTGGGGCAAAACCGGGGGTCGGAGGAAACCCCCTGTTTTAGCGGGGGGCAAGCACTATACTGCAGGGCAAAACGGGGATTACAGGGTCAGTAAGACCCTGAGAGGGGTGGAAGTGAGTGATTGGTGATCCCAAAAACCCGTCAACGCTCGTCAAAATGCCCTGGCAAGGGACGTTGAGATCACCCCCCAATGATGACATGCTTACAGGAGTGCTGGGGGCAGGGTTCAAATTTGGGGGTCAGGGAGTGAAAGGGGCTCACCAAAATTTCCACTGTGGCGGTAACACACGACAGCAGAATGGAGTCCCCTTTAGTGTGTGTCCACAATTTGAAAAAATCATCTCCATGTGACGGAAAGGTCGCGGGGGGAGCTTGTAAAAGGGAGGGTGTTTTCGGGAAACACACAGCGACTCCCCCAAGGTACCTTGGGGCCATCACTCGGGAACCAAAATTTATTTCCACCTATCGCCAAAATTTCTGGCACTGAGGAGTTGAGGAAGGTCTCATAGTGGGAAAGAGTCGGACTGTGTGCAAAAAATGGCTGTAAGTTAGATACCGACGTTATCTGGGAAAACCCCTAACGTTAAATGAGATGATGGTAAATTACCAAGCGCTGCCTGCGGGGCGGGGTAGCTTCGGAGAGTAGCGATGTTGGGTGCATTATGCGGGGGAGGGAGGCTTGAGGTGGGTCCCCCTCCCCCTTGGGGGTGTAAAGGAGGGGCAGAAACGCAAAGCCCTCTTTTTTAGGAGTGAAATAGCCAAGCTTTTTTTGCCGTTCCGCAGAAGCTGTTTGAAAAATTTATCCTGCCTTTCTTGATCGGGCCGTCGGCATCCTGGGTGGTGTACCGTGGGGCTGGGAGTTTGTCGCACTTCAACTTCCTGGCAAACATTCTCCGTTGCTACTTTCTTGCAGGATGGCAGTAGCTTCAAACGGTGCCCGGGCTGTTTTTTTTTTTGCAGACCCATGATCGTGCCCGTTGCATTGTGGGGCGCGGGAGGGGACTGGGAGCAAAGGTGCTCTTGTCGTCTGAAGTTGAAGTTTTCTGCTTTATTATTTTTGGTTGGGTACTGTGAAATGCGAGAGATATCTCGCCCCTCGGGTCTCGGGGCCCCGGGGGGCGCGAGAAGCCCGGGGCTCAGGGGTTTTTGGCATGGAGGGGACTGATAACCCCCCGCCTGGACTCGCGGCAGGGAGGTGTGGGGTAGCGCGGCGCCCGGGACTCGTGATAGGGAGGCGGGTGGTGTGGCGCTCGGCTCGCGGCCGGGGAGGCGTGTTCTTTGATGAACGTTCCACACTACGTTTTGGGGTTTTTATACAAAAGACTTAAATGGGAGTGGCTTACACCCACCCCCAGGCCTGTGAGGTTTTTTTTGTGGGATGTGTTTTTTTCATTGGCGGTCAATCCCTTTTAGGCTTAACGCTTGTGGCAATGGTTCGGTGTCAAACTCTTTTAAGGGTGGACTTGGGCCACTATGTTTTCAATAAGGTTCAGGATGGTTAGTTTTACAGGTTCTCTGCTGAGCGATACGCTGGGGTGTCGTATCAAAAAAGCCCGGGGGCTGTTTTTTCGTCGTAGTTCTCCTCAACTCCCTATGATTTTTACTAGAGCTCCGGGCTCTAAATTTCTGCGTTCTTCATAATCACAATCGGCAGTGAGAAATTTGTGGGGGCAGTACGGGAAGGGTCAGTCTCACCCTGTGGGGGGTGTGCAACTGCTTTCCCGGGAAAACCACGGGGGCCGAGCCCCACAACTCGCGTAAAACACTGTTTGACAGCAGTCGGTTTGTGTTGTTTTCGGACAGCTGGTATGGGGGGTGTTGGGGCAAACACCTCCAGCATTCAGCGACTGTTTATCGTGGTTTTCTTGCCATAGACTCACCCAACGACCAGGTGTGTATCCAGGTAGGCCCCGGGGCCGTGCGATGAGGCGGTGGTGACTTTCATCACCAGTCATAGTCGCAGCGCGGGTTTGGGGGTTTGAGGCAGTAGGGGGGGGGGGTGGTGAGGTGGGGGTGGTGACTGCCGCAGTGCTTTTTACTTGTCTGACAGGAGGCAGGGAGGGAGGGGGGGGGAGTACGTCTTTGCAAAGGGGGGTGGCTGGGGCATTTTTTACCCCGAGTTAGTTTTCTCGCAGTCCTCCAGGAAGCT
>JACEEZ010023396.1:0-2500 GCA_016584305.1 Chionoecetes opilio | reverse complement strand
TGGTGCAGGATGATGCTTTTCGTGGCTCAGGATGCAAATGACTCTGATGGCGACCCCTGATGATTAACTTTGTGTGCACTGTATATTGTTAGCATATGTTTGTTCTCTTTTTATAATGCAGGCCAAATTGCCTGAAAATCTTTAGGGGACAGAAAAAACGGTTTAGCAAAATGTATAATTTGGAAGATCATACCGGTGTTTTGACTAAAACATGACATGTTCAATGATACCTCCGCTTGCTTATTAGGAATATATATCGTATGGTGTTTAAAAATCAGCTCCATACGGGCTTTCCAAACTCTAGTAATGAATAATTAATATAATTGGCGGCCATTTTTGAAATCCAAGATGGCCACCAAAGTGCAGATTTCCTATGTAACAATTTTTCCCCCTGCTTATTAGATATCGTATGGTGGTAAAATCCTCTCCGTACGACATTCCTAACTTGCGTATCGGCAGAATAGAAATGCCAGCGGCAGCCTAATCATTTTTATGCCTCTATACATATATTTGTTGTAAACTCGTGGTGGATGATATGTTGTACTTGTTGAGTTATTTTATAGACAGATAAACGGTGTAGCAAAATGCATAATTTGGAAAATCATACCAGTGTTGTTTCACTAAAAAAAGTACAAGGTCTAATAATAAAAATATTGAAAAAAATATTTTTTTTTTTCGATATTGTTTTTATAATAATTAATCTATAACAAATGCTTCATATTATTTTTTTTTTTAGACGGTACCATTGGCGTTTTTAGTCGTCAACCGCACATCGATAGTAGTATAGATTCCAGATAACGTGTAACAATGTACCCACCAAATTGGGATTTTTGAAACTGGGTTTGGGTTTTAAAGAGGCGTCCTCCGGGCACAACTACCGTTCTCAATGCCATCTCACCTTTCTGACACTTGAGACATGGTCTAAGGAAACATAATGAGAATTTCCCCCCGCCGGAGCATTACTTTGGTCGGCTCAAGGACTATATTAGGGTGTGGTACATACAGACGAGCAAAAACGTATACAAACAAGCCCCAGAGCAAGTATAGAATTTATAACCAAATTCACACGATGAACGAGTTATTCTCCATTCAGTTTTCACCTGCAACCTTGTAAAGTTATTCATGAGGTTCGAAAAAACTATAAGTAAAAATAGATAGCCAAGGCTGGAATTGTTAATTATAATTGAGTATGCTTTGGGATAAGTTATAATTTGTTGAAGTTAATGATTGTTTAAATTATTATTTAGGAATTATGTTTAATTTATATTATGTTTTAAATTAGTGTCTAGGAATTATGTAATATCAATATTTATACCTGCATTACTGTGGTCAAATAAAACTATCTATCTAAAACTCTGTGTAGTAGTGTTTGTGTGGTGTGTGTAGTAGGTGTTTGTGTGTGGGGTGTGTGTGTGTATTTGTGTGTGTGTGTTGTGTGCGTAGTAGTGTTTGTTTGTGTGTGTGTGTGTGTGTGGGGTGTAGTGTGTTGTGTGGGAGTAGTGTGTGTTTTGTATAGTAGTGTTTGTGTGTGGTTTTAGTTACTGTTTGTGTGTGGTGTAGTAGCGTTTTTGTGTGTGTGTGTAGTAGTGTTTGTGTTGGTGTAGTAGTGTTTGTTGTGTGTGTGTAGTAGTGTTTTGTGTGTGTGGTAGTGTTTGTGTGTGTTAGTAGTGTTGTGTGTGTGTGTGTGTGTGTGTAGTAGTAGTGTTTTTTGTGTGTGTTTGTGTGTGTGTAGTGTTTGTGGTGTGTGTGTAGTAGTGTTTGTGTTTGTGTGTGTGCGGGAGTAGTGTTTGGGTGTGTGTGTGTGTGTAGTAGTGTTTGTGTGTGTGTGTGTGTAGTAATGCTTGTTTTGTTGTGTGGTGTAGTAGTGTTTGTGTTTTGGGGGGTGTGCTGTAGGGGTTTTGGGGTGTGTGTGTGTGTGTGTAGTAGTGTGTGTGTGTGTTAGTAGTGTTGTGTGTGTAGTAGTGGGTTTTTGTGTTTTAGTAGTGTTTGTGTGGTGTGTGTGTAGTAGTGTTTGTGTGTGTGTGTGTAGTAGTGTTTGTGTGTGTGTGTATAGTAGTGTTTGTGTGTGTGTGTGTGTTAGTATGTTTGTGTGTGGTAGTAAATGTTTTGTGTGTATTTTAGTAGTGTTTGTGTGTGTGTGTAGAAGTGTTTGTGTGTGGTTTTTGTAGTGTTGAACCTCAGCAGGCTCCGCTAACACCTGTTCATCCACCTCGTCTCCGGCTCAAGCATATAGGGTTGGCTCCCCCTCACATTCTGGTTCGTTTTCCTCATATACGGGGAGCAGCGTCATTTAGTTCGGTCCAGATTAAGCATCGTACTCTAGATCTATCAAAGCGACAGATTCCCCTGTCTGACACCTAAGTACAATCGCTTCATCATAACATTTGCCGACAGGTCTCACAGAGGCAGACGAGTGTTGTTTACATTGGAGCGTCCCTTTTGTGACGTCATCAATAACCCTGCGTAGCCCTGTTGGAGGGAAGAAACCATTTTTTAAAAG
>JACEEZ010023395.1:0-10863 GCA_016584305.1 Chionoecetes opilio | reverse complement strand
TTAAAAAATTGAAAAATATTCAACTTTGCCAAAAAATCCAAAACGAAAATATTTAAAGAAATAAGGGAAATTTTTGCTAGGTTTGTCAGATACTGACACTAGAGCACAATTTTTCAGTGTAAAGGAGGAAAATTCGCATGATAGCACAACAGCACTACCCCTTCGAACCGTTTATACAGTCAATGCCGAAGTGGGAAACACCAACCCCACATCTGTGGAGACATTAAAGCAATTTTCCCACCCGCCCTTCCTGAACGGGCTTTTTTTATAGAACTTATCTGGGGTCTTCGGAAACCACTATGAGGAAAAAAAAGGCTTATAAGATTCTCAAAAATAAGAGAAAAAGGTACGGCTATATTATTTCGACGCATTTTTAAAATCCTCGAGGGGTTCTGCGTCCATGGAAGCACCGGCGCTAGGATTGAGTTTGGGATCTTTAACAGGCTCCAAGCTCTTTTCAGATCTTGAAGACGGGAAAATTGCCGAGTTACATGAATAAAGGCCTTGGAGACATAATTTGCATTTTCTGCTAAACACAACAGTGCACACCTCGGGGAATAAAACTAACCCTGATTTTTGGGACTGGTCTGGCGGGGGAAAATACGATGTAAATATGGAAACACTTGATGGAAAGGATAACCCTGAACATTTTTGGGCATCTTTACCAAAAACAGAAAATGAAGATCAAACAAAAGCACGCCCCCAAGACATTCAGGGGAAAAAAAAATCGGATAAGCTTTGAGGGAAAGTTATGGGGAAATCCTCCGTATGAAAAACTGCTCAAAAAAGTTAAATTTAAATTTTTCGGCACTGGGCGAGGAGGAAAAAAACCCGTGAGGTTGTCCCCAGCGTTTGCTTGATTTTTTTCTGGGTTGTGCATCTACCACCAAACCTTACCATTATATGCAGTTCTTTTCACAGTTTTTCCTGAGACCGTCTACGCACAAAATTTAAAAACATGGACCCAAAATCACATTCCAGCAAAAAATGATGTCCCTTTAAAACTATGAAAAGAAGCATGCATTTTTGCCAATGAGACATAGCAGAAAATACTTAGTTATACGATTGGCGGCTGTCTGAAAACATATCCATCCAGTCCTCGGGCACCCTTTGTTTGATCGATTCCCCACATGCTTGGAAACTTTCATTCCCAGTTTGGCCTCTAGGGGGCTGTAGGGAATACATAAACGATCGGTGTGAACCTCTTACTGAATCATTAATGGCTGAGGATCAATGGGCTTCATCCAGGGAAGTTTTCTGTACTCGTGTGTGAAATCTGTGCTCTAAAATGATGGGAAAAAAATTGTAGATGACAAATTTTCCCGACAACATTACTGAAAAGATAGAGAAGATCCAGACGGTGATTGGTGAAACTCCAATTACCCCAGTGCCCTTGAACATTCTAGAGGGCCATCCATGGTGAGGAAATCATGGAGCAAAGAACATTTCTTCAGTGATTCTTAAAGGGTATCTTGGCCCAACTGCAAGTATGGTTTTATGTGTACATGATCAACAAAGGATTCACAGGGAACTTATGCGGTAGTGCCGAAACGCACATCAACGGATATTCAGAATATTACCAGCGATGATTGACATTTTCTTTTTCTCGCAATCGGCCCAAAAATACCCCGATGGGTGTACCCTTCATGCGAAGGTGGAAAACAGCTCCGCCAGAGCTGATGGTCCTAGAAAAAGGGGGCATTTTTTTCCTCAAAAACTTCCCGAAACTATTCCAGAACGCAGTTGACCAAAACCGAAAAAACGGTAAAAGGGATCAGCTTCCCCAAAGAGAGGAAACGTTGGGTTCCACAAATCTAGAAAGCATTTAGACGCGATGACATTTTTTGACGATGTAACACTCAACTCAGCGAGGGGAAAGTCCCTCCGAGCCCGAACCTGACCCGGGTAAAACAGACGAACAAACCCGGGAAAACCCCCCCGCCTAGCAAATTCAAAGGATAATCATATTTAAAACCTTAAAAGTACTCTTCCAGACCCTTTTTTTTTTGCATAATTTTGTTGAATGCTCATTCAAAAAACCCAAAACCCAAAAAAATTTTCATTTCCAGGCTTATTTCCCTAAAAAAAACTTGGTAAAAAAGCGCGAGAAAAAAAACGCCTCATTCCACCGTGGCGCGAACATGTGGGGACGTCACATCGGAAACCTCCCCCTGCCTGATATAGACACGAGACTCAAATAAAAACTAGTCTTGAAGAATTTGGGTGTTTTTTTTTTGAACTTTTTTTTTGCGATATGGGATTATAATACATCCTTCAAAATGGCCGCAAAAGTTGTACCTTTCCAGCACTTAGACCCCTTTTCCCACCTATTTGGCCAGGTTTTTTTTGTGTGCAGGCCCGGTAAGAGGCGGGTGAGAGCCGTGCTTTGTGAAATACTTGTTTTTCCGCGGGCTCTCACCCGTCCTTACCGGCGCGCACACACATAACCGGGCCCAAATAGGTCGGAAATGGGTGCAAGCTCTCTGGAAAGGTACGCTTTCTTGCTGTATCCTGAAAATGCAAGTCATGCCATATCGCAAAAAAAAATTTTTCAGAAAAACCCAAAAAATTTTTCGGTATTATGTTTTTTTTCTCAGTCTCCGTTATCGTTCGGAGGGTGGGGCTTCCTGATGTGAGTCACCGAGCCATGGTCCGTCGTCTGCTGGTCATCAGTTTGTGTTTTGAGAGCTCGGGGAATTTTCAGATTTGAATGCGGATCATTTAAAAACGGGTGACTGGATGCAAAAAGTGACCACATATTGTTGATATACTCGATCATGGCTATATTTTGACTGCATTAAATCAGGAATGATGAAATGGTCTGGACGATTACTTTAAGATGCTGTGAGTGCTTCGTGTGGAATCTTCCCCAGCCCCCATGTCGGTACCCGACCATCTGCTCAACATAGCGACTGGAAAAACAGCGACATAAGCAGTCCAAGGAGTATCTGACAAACACCGTTCCAGAAGGTCGAAATCTTCGGTAAAAGTTCCAGAAAGAGTGAAATGACGATCCATCCAAGATTCATTAAGCCCACCAAAGAAGAAAGTAAGGAATTTTTGCAAGCGAACTCACATAAGGCAAAATATTACCTGGCTCAAAAGGCAAACCAGTAGCTGAAAGTATGAGAGACATCTTTGCCCGGGATGCTTGTCATCATTGCAGAGAAACCAGTTTCGTCTGAAGCACGTGCTCACTTTCCAAATCACCGAGTTCTCGCTGTCAATTTCACATTCAGAGGGTTTCCCCAGGATGACAGAGTAAAACAAGCTGTTGAAGAAACTGGAGGAAATCAACCTGGTTTCCACCAAGGCCATCGCCGCCGACCGATGCATCTTTGATAGATGGAGGACGGGCTACTGCACTCGTATCTGTCAGCCATCGGAAACATCGCCCTCGTATGGAAACTGGCCAAGAGTCTACTATCACTGTGTGTGGCCATGATGGACAAGAATGTATGTATTATTTGATAAGAAACTTGCCAATGTCACTCAAGGATAGTGAACGAAAGCTACGTGGGCCAAAAGATCAGCCCTTTTGTCATCAGTGGTCCTGAACAAGTCCAAAGCAGCCCTGCCACAAGTTTTCTTCAGAATAGGATATTCAAATATCAGTTGGCACAATTCCTTTCTAGGAATGGCAGAAAGACATTATGGCCCTGTCCTTGGCCAGAACAAATTTGTCATATCACACGGGGGGTTTATTGTGCTCGCCTCGCATTCCAATGAGACAGATGGCAGGATTGATGTGATGTACCCAGAAGACCTTCAGGGCATACATGAAGAGCCGACACCCTTCTCGTTCCCATACAGCAAATCTAGATGAAGTAATATCGTGGTCAGACACCGATGTTCTGGTGATTCTTCCCGGGGAAAGATCGGGAGACGATGAAAAAGGATGAATCACTTGCTGGTAACAGCATCATGGACTGTGGCACTGGCAATGATCGCCGATACATTGATGTGAAAGGATTGCCTCGGCTCTAGAGGATAAACAAGGCGGGACTGGCAGCAGCTATGCCGGGATTTCACGCCCTACTGGTTGTGACTTCACAGCACCTTCCATAGAAAAGGAAAGTGAGCCTCTAGTCATCCTTCTCAAAGACAAAGACAAAAAGTTGATAGACTTCCTCCAGAGATTGGCCTCAAAAGAAGAACAACCAGACCAGAAGAGAGCTGAAGAATTTGTCAGCGTGCTCTATGGAATAACATACATTAGAAAGCCAATAACTCCAGGCATGCAAAACTGATCGAGATGACTGGAAAAAGAAAGAAGGTAAGTCAAATTTAATCACAATATTACATGTAGTGATGTAAAATAATTCTTGTTTATAGGAAACACTAAGTTAAAATTGTCATTTTCAGACTGCCTGATGCAAAATTTTATGAATGGTTCTGCAAAATTCATTGAAATATTTGCCATTTTACTTACTATTAATATCCCTTATCGGGAGATGCAGTGTAAATTTATGCATGAAAGAATAACCGCTCCTAGAGAAGCTCAGTATCCCCCATCGATCTATTCACATACGTTGTCCTTTGAAATGCGAATTTATACTCTCATAACTTTTTTTATTATC
This sequence comes from Chionoecetes opilio, assembly GCA_016584305.1. Classification (NCBI taxonomy): domain Eukaryota; kingdom Metazoa; phylum Arthropoda; class Malacostraca; order Decapoda; family Majidae; genus Chionoecetes; species Chionoecetes opilio. The sequence continues at coordinate 6,283 of JACEEZ010023395.1, read as the reverse complement.
TTCAGGATAAACCCCATGGCCAATATCAAAAAAGTGAACTGTGCACTTTTGCCACCTTGTGCAAAGACCCTCGCAACAAGGTCCGAAGACACACTTCGTAGCCCTGTTATGGGGAATACAGAATCTGCACATCCAGGCCAAGGACTTGATCCGCTGCAGTACGGGTGGAAGGAGAAAGACGAGTATTACGTTTCGGACTGGTTCTCGGGACTTGAAATTCCAGATGATCTGTTCATTGTGTGGACAAGATATCTGAGAGTGTTGATGAACAGCAAGACCTTGCCACTGATTTTGATGATGTTAGCAAATGCCAGCATGACACCCCTGAGTGACGACTCGGACAGTGAAGCACTGAGTGAAGCAGAGATGTGACTCTATACATGTAGTGGTGAATCAGCCAACTGCATGTGATTTGTTACAGGGACCTGACGCGTGAATTAGGGCTGTGATAAGGTTTCGGTGACAGCCCTCACAATTCTGCAACCGGAGATATCTCTATGTACCTTGCATATAGGGGCAAGTTATTATCACAATAAATATATATCTTTGCCTCTGTATTAGTCTTAATTTGAATGTACGTATTATTGTAAACCTTTTTGGCATACCTTGTAGTCTCCAGTGTCAATACTTTTGTTCTGTTATTTATATGCATTAAATAATGTCTAGTACTAGTCACCGTGGGAAGGTAATTCTGCGAAGGTTTTATCGCGATGGAAGTTCATATTTAATTTCTGGTCAATAAATTATTCGGATGAAAAACTGTGGTTCATAGTATTAATACCATCTTACCACCATTTATCTGGTTCTCTCCATGTTTTGCCATGTCTTAGACATGTATTTCGCGTGGGTCGGAGCCCGACCCAATTTGAGGACTTTCTGGCCAGGGCAAGACAATGGTTATTTTCAGTAATTTGTTTGGCATCTGCAAATTTACACTCGGGGAAAGCTAACTTGTTAATTTGCAATTGATTCTGTGCGGTATCTTCAGTGTGTGCTAACCTAGATCAGTGGCGGGGGTCGTGGCCCATTTTTTAAGGCTTCTGGCATACAACTGATGCAGAGGAATATTTGTCTGGCATGATTCATTTCCCACTTAGGGGAATGTACTCATTTAATCTAAGTTGGTTCCATTCAGTATCTTCAATGTTTGTGCTAGCCTAGATGAGTGGCGGGGTCGTGGGCCCCATTTTAAGGGCTTCTGGCGGCACCAATGCAGTGGAATATTTGTCTGGTATGGATCATTTCCTACTCTGGGAATGTACTCATTCATGTAAAAGTGGTTCCGATCGTATCTTCAATATCTATGCTAGCTCGAAATTTTTGGTCTTTTCGGCCTTGCTGGCAGGGCCAAAACAGCAGGATATTTGTTTGGCATTGGTCATTATACACTCTGGGGGATGTACTTTGCCATGTAAAGTTGGTTTTATGTGGTACCTCCAATATCTATGCTAGCCCGAAAAAGGGCCACTTTAAAGGGCCCCCAGGGTCACACGCAACCATTGGTACCCTTCAGAACGCCATTTCAAACATCCCACGCTACACTTGAGATGTTGAAATGCTCCAATATTGGTATCCTTCTCATTTAGGCTGAAGGCCCTTGGCTGCCGGTCTACAACAGCCGACCATCCCTCTTAACAGCCACCACTATATTATATCTCACTTCAGTTACGGTTACAACATCCTTCATGCATCTCTGCATAACTAGAACAACAAACATATGTAGCACAATATACTTCGTATACAAAACAAATTTCCTCCAGATCTCGTAAAAAGTCCTCGCAGTGTCCTTTCTTATCCAAACAACCAACTCTTTTCTCGCGGTTTCACCACCCAGCCGCTTGTAAACAAACTATAAAAAAAAAACCCAGCCGAGCAGATATTTTGTCTGGCCCTCCTATTTCAATAAATATTGATATTTCGATGAATATTTCCTCCCATTTTATGAAGCTTCGGAATACTGCTACATAACTAACGAGCAACACTTCCTTACTGCTGGAGCTAGTTAACTCAGCAGCTCTCTGTATATACACCTTGGGTATATTGCTGATTAAGCCTTGATAAACTTGATTAGATTATCTATTCTAACCTCCCTCTACCACAATGGTCAGACAGGCTGACAAAATACGAAGACAGACGAAAATTTGGTTCATACTGAAATTAAAGGGTTCACCTAAATAGCCACTTGCTTTACTTTCCTTACCTCTTTTAGAGGCATGGAAGGATCATCACGGGGCACGTACTGGATGTCGTACACAAGCGTAGTGTTTGGTAGCAGAGTGCGTCCTTATTGATACGATACACAGCATACTTGAAGGCAAGTTCCGTAGGGCCATCTTTTTGATCCGTCGTGAACATAGCACCTGAGAAGGGAAGACAATGCCATAAGTACTTGTTCTCAGATGAGATGAGTGAGAAACAGGTACGTTTTATGGGCCCTACTGTACGGTCAGCCTCAAACATATTACCTAATTGCAAGGGTAAGAAGCAGGTTGTTTGATTTAAAACCAAGTTGATTTTAATCAATGATTGAAATCATGATTTAAATCAAATGATTTTTTAAAAAGAATCACTGATTTAAATTAAATAACAAATTTATTTGAAAACGAGAGGAGAGAAAAGGAAAATTAAGCAAATGGGCTTTATGAACACAATTGTATTACTGTAATTATAATTATACCATAATGAGACACAATGAGTGGTGCGGGGGAATCCACTGTGGCACTTTTAGATAGAAAATTGCCACGTGGCTGTTTTTACAGCAGAAATATTTTGTTTTCAATGATTTATATTTTTTTGTTGTACTGTACAAAACGCCACACTACTATAAACCAAAGTTTGAATGTGGCATGTTACTTTTGTTTTGTAAAAAGCCAAAGTGATATTAACCAAAGTTTAATGTGCTTATGATTATCAAACAAAAAATATAATTCTCTTGTTTAACCGTCGAAGTAATTATTACTTCAACAAAAATGATAACATTTTTATTTAACATCAAGGTATGTGTATAGTGGAATTAACATTATTTAGAAAAAGTATAGATATATAAAAATTACCCATAATAGTACATATTCCTTTTTCATAATGTTTATTATCCAGAGTTAGCTAAAGAAAGTACCTTGTAACTGCATATAATAAACAAATTCCACTTTAATTTAATTGGTTAGACCCAACAAAGAATTTAAGCATCATCATGATCATGAGGAGGAGTGTGTTTATTCATGGGCTTCAAAAGGAAAACAAGTTTTGCTGCCTTCTCTGTACCGAGGCGGTTCCTCAGTTTTGAGTGTACTGTTATATGCATTATATGTATATTTCATGGTATTTGCATTTTTTATTCACTTATTCTATCTCTCTTTAATTGTAAATATGCTAAAAATATCCTGTATAGTTAGATTTCATGTAAACATCAAATTAATACAAATAAAAAAAATCGATTTAAATCAAATAAATCCGATTTAAATCAAATAAATCAAGCATTTGCTTAGTGCAAGGGAAAGAGGGTGTTAAGGGGAAAAATGGAGTTATATTAATTACTATGGTAAAACGAAAAAAATATAGGTTAATACAATATTTTTAGCGTTGGTTTTGGGCTATACACTGGATTTCCATACTGAATTCTCCTACATACAACTGTTCAGTTGGCAAGAAATATTCTAAATGATCTTTAACAAAACAATAGGTAGCTAATATCAACCCCAAAATGTCTAGTTCAACCTATAAATCCTATTTATTTTTTAATTTTTCTATATTTGAGTGCAAAATTGTGAAGAGAAAAGAGCAGTGTATACTGAAGTGAGACAAAAATATATACTAATATATTACAAGGAGCCTAAGAACTTGTGAATCTTTTAATCATTATATATTTTTTTACATCATAGGAAATGGTTAATTTGCTGTCAGGGTTTAAGCTGGCGCTCAATTAATCTATCAATTCCGTGAATGGTGAAGAAAAAAAGTCATGGAGTATATAACCCAAGTATATTTACACAGCAACACTCGCAGTAATTGACTAACAGCCAAAAAAATCGTCAATAGGAGTATTATAATATACATCAATAAGAGTATTTTAACATGATAGATTTACTGAGAGGAATAAATAGTGAAGAAGTTTGGGGATATAATAGCATTTACATAAACAGGGTTAGATATGCCCGGCAAATATTTAATCCAAAAGTTGAGATAGCGGGGTATAAGTTTTCCACAAGAACAGGTTAGGCAGGAGAGGTGGAGGAGTTGCGCTTTATGCAAGAGATACATGCAGTGTTTTGTGTTAATAATGTTATAAAAACAGATGATAGCAGGGAATCCATATGGGTGGAGGTTACGGAGGGAACTGATAAAATGGTTTAGGGTATAGTGTAAAAGGCCCTCCAAACGTTGTAAAACAGATTTAGTTTCCCCTATGGCAAAAAAAAAGCAAGGTTTGTAGATATACTCGATTATGCGTGGTAAAAATTTTAATCTTAGGAACAGAGACAGGGATTTAATTGTAGGAGACAATGACGCAGAACAAATTTTTAAATCTGTTCAGGGTAACTTTCTAAGGCAAGCAATCAAGGAACCCAAAAGGGGAGATAATATTATAGATGTATTACTACAAACAGGGATAATTAGTTACAGATGTGGAAGTTGGAGGTTAGTTAGATAATACCAATCATTTGTGAATCAGGCTGTGCTAAAAACGGGAAGTAGGAAAATAGAAGTGTTTTAATAAGCATAGAGTACCTTACTTCAAAGGTACTTATGCAGGATTAAGAAGACGTGGAGGGATTAAATGGGGGTGTAGGAAAGGAGGGGAAGGTGGCGTCTGAGGTCCGGGTGAAGAGAGGTGTCAGTGAGGTAAGTGCTTATAATGATTATACATTATGGTAAGGAAATTTAATTGCAAGTCAGAATAAGAATATTCCTTAAAGGGCGATAAGAATCAAGGAAAAAAGACCTGCAAATTTTTAAAATACAACATTGGAGTGAAAAGAAAACATGTACTTAAGGGTCAACGCAGGACAGGTGAGCAGATAACAGTTTTAACGTACGGCCCAGGGGGACAGTAAAAAGATTAACAAGAGGAGTAAAGAGCAATTATGAGATTAAGGCCGCTGGCCAGGCAAGACCAACCCTAAGGGATTTAGTGGGGCCGTTAAAAATAGAGCAGGGTGAGATTTTTAGTTTTTATGATGAATTGTGTAAGATTTTAATGATTATTTCCTAAGTGTTTTTTCTCATGAGGATATACATATGGTACCTGATAGTGAACATATTTTAAGAAAGAATGGTGATAACTCAAAAATATTGTGATAACTAGGGAAAAACGTAAAAGAGGGTATAGATAGAATGAAGCATTTTAAGTGTACCAGAACCCGATGAAGTTTATCCAGAGCATTAAATAAGCAAAGAAGTTGTTAGCAAGTCGTTAGTACACATTTTTAGGAAATCGGTTGATATAAGGGGAGGTGCCGTTAATGTGAATGTTTTAAAAGGAATGTAGTCCCAATTGAAAGAGGGTGATGAGGACTATGCCAAATTATCAACTCGTTAGTTTTTAAAGTCAGTGGTAGGTGAATAATTGAAATATATTATTGCAAAAAACATTAGAGAGTATTTAGAAAAAGCATAGTTTGGTAAATGATTCACAGCATGGATTCACCAAGGTAGGTCATGTCTCACCAATTTATTGAGTTTTTATAGGAAAGTTTATGAGACAGCAGATAATGATGAGGATTATGCCTTGTTATAATCAGTGCGAGAAGGATGACTAAAATGATACGCGGATATGTAACTTTAGTTTTGAGAAGAATTGAAGCTATTAGATTTTTCACTCACTCGAGAAGCATAGAGTAAGGGGCGATCTGATAGAATTTTCAATGGATAAAGGCATGCGTAAAGGAATGTTTGGATAAGTTATTAGGCTAGTAATCAAGGTAGAACACAACGGATTCAAGCTGGAAAAATGCAGATTTAAAAAAAGAAATAGGGGAAAACTTGTTCACAAATAGGGTGGTAAAAGATTGGAATGGATTCAGTAGTCGGCAGCTAGTGCGAGTTATTAGGGAGCTTCAAAGGAGGCTGGATAAATTCATTGGATGGGGATGAAAGGTGGATGTAGGTAGTATTTAGTAACAGGAAAATACTCCGTGTAGGTCTCGCGGCCTCTTTTAGTTTCCTTTTTTTCTTTTGTTCTTATGTTAACCAAACAACAAACTGCTCGTAGTAAATAAAAATTACAGCAGGGGTATGGCACCCCAAAAACTCTCTGCTCAGCATCCTGGAAATAGATGTGCGGTAG
>JACEEZ010023392.1:97500-109225 GCA_016584305.1 Chionoecetes opilio | reverse complement strand
TATATTTGATGTTTTAACGAACAATTGAAGTTTGTTTTTCTTGGAAATCACTAGTTTTTCAGCGGTGAGGTCAAGGGGGTAAAACAACAACAACAACTAGTGATTACCAAGAAAAACAAACATCAGATTCTTTGAAAACACATCAAAATCTATCAGAAAAATAGTTTCATCTGAAAGAGGAGAGGGCTGATAAAACGAATCTTTACCTCATAGGAATGTTACTAAAATAAACTTCATGTTTGACCTGGTAAATGCTAGAGTCCTTTCCCGCCCTTATTGGTGGTTTTATTTCCTCCAGACCTTCACAGATCCCTTCAGATACCTCTAACACGTAATTATAAAGTGGCGGAGAGATTAAAAAATATAAGAAAAATTACTAACCTAACCTCACTATAACCTAACCTGGTAAAATTCTAGTCCTTTCCCGCCCTTAGGTCTCGTTAGGACAGGGGTCCCCAACCCGCGGCCCGCTGGCCACATGCGGCCAGCGAGGCCATTCCGTGCGGCCCGCCAGATCATTTCCTTTTGGTCATCGGTGCGGCCCTCCATCATTCCAAACGTGTGTTGTGTCACAGATGACCACTTGGACGACGTTCTCTTGCCGAGTGTTAGTTCCATCACCCCTGATTTTGATAAGCTTTCTGCTCAGAAATGTCACCAGGTGTCTCATTAATAAATTCTTTGAAATTTTTTGTTCTGTATACGTGGTTTTCAGAGTTTTTTATTGGTGCGGCCCTCGGGCCCTCTCGGACTTGTGGATGGGGCCCGCGGTGCTCTGCGGGTTGGGGACCCCTGCGTTAGGAGGTTATTTGTAAGGTTATAGTGAGGTTAGGTTAGTAATATTATTTTGGGGGTTCCAGGGGGGGTCATTTAGAGGGGGGGACGGGGGGTTGAAGGGGGCATCACGGTATTATTCTAGTGTTTGCCCATACTCCCCCTCTCCCACAAAACAAGCTGGGGGACCTGGGGGAATGCGGGATATTTAGCTGGGGTACAAAATATGCGTCGCAACCACATACGTAGTTTTTGAGTTAGGGGTGTTGAAGAAATTCCCTAGATCTAGGGAAAATTCATTGAATATGGGTTAGTTAGGTTAGATTTCGTTAGGTTAGGTTACCGGTGGGTCAGGCCCCGCTAGGTTAGGTTAAATTTGGCTAGGGGAGGTTAATTTGGTTTAGGCAAATTTCTCTAGATATAAGGAAATTACCCTAGATCTAGGGAATTTTACCTCCCCTACACAACTCTTAAATTACGTGTTTCCGACGTATAATTTTTCCCCACCCGGAAACCCCGCATTCCACAGGTCCCAAACTTGTTTGGGGGAGTGGGAGAGGTCTGGCAAATCACTGAGAACTTTACCGTAGTTTCGTAGTCTATATGAAACCATAGTCGTTCGTAGTCTATTGAAACCATTGGTCGTTTCGTAGTCTATATATGAAACCCTGTCGTTTCGTACACTCAGCTCAGAGTTACTTGATTCTAGTTTACGAACGACACCAGGTAGGTACGAACAACTCAGAATCTGTGTACAAAACAACTAACAAAACCTGGGGTTGGTGGGTACGAAAAAACTGTGTACGAATCCTCCTGTACCGTAGCTCACACCAAACAACTAAACACCATTTCGTACAAAGACGAGTGCCAAATTTTCATCCAAACACAATTTATACCTATGCAGGAAAACATTTTAGTTGTAGCCGTATCAACTTCCGCCACTCTGGTGATATTTTTTTGGTATTTGTTCATTTATAGCCCATACTATGAACACAGATGAAGACCAAAATGAAACAGACTCTCCAGATAGCCCTTTCAAACTTTCCTGAATCATGGATGTAAAATGTAAGTATTAACACACACACGTTTCTGTACAGCGATAAAAACGTTGTAGGTATACGGCTTATATCGGTGGTCCCCAATAACAAAAATTTATCGAATTCTTGTCACAGAGTAATATAATACTAATCAAAAAATAGTTTCGATACACACGTTGGTTTTCGTACCCGGTTTTGTTGTTGTTTTGTAACACTGATTTTGAGTTTTTTTCGTACAGATTCTGGTGTCGTTTCGTCGTATTCTAGAGTCAGTTCAACTCTGAGCTGAGTGTACGAACGACTATGGTTTCATATAGACTACGAAACAAAATTTTTGGTGTAACGAATCTACTACTGTAAGAACACTTAAGTCGCCAGGACAAACGTTTTTTTTCGATGTACAGACGTGTGGTGGCGTATTACTTATCAGTTCTACCATCCATGATTTCAGAAAGTTAAAAGGGAAGACATCTGGAGTCAGTGTCATTTTGTGTCTTCATCTGTGTCATAGTAGGGCTATAATAAAACAATTTACAAAAATATCACCCGATTGGGTGACCTACACTAAGATCGCCGCTAGTGTTTTTATGTTCTGGAGTGTCCTCCCGCCGTCGTCCGTCGGCCCGAAAAAGAGGTAGGCGGAAATTGTAAACCGTCTATACTTGGCAGACTACAAAAGCAATAAAACAACGCTGAAACACGGGTTAGATTATACAGGTTCATGATATAAACTACTGTGCTCATCTTCAGTGGCACAGACACAGCATTAAGTTGAGGCTATCATTCGTAATATTTGGCGACACAATTGGGGAGTGTGGTTTCTGTTCATCTTAATAGATTTCTAGAAACATTTTCTCTGTGAACTTCCGTCACAATCACTAATTTATGGAGATATAAGATGTTTTAATAGAACAGTGTAATAGGGAGATATGAATATTAACTAACCAAGGTTACATATTAAACTAACCATAAGTTAGTTAACTATGTAACCTAACTAGTTAGTTAACTAGTTAACCTAACTAGTTAGGTTACCTAACCTAGTTAACCTAACTATTTTAGTTAACCTAACTAGTTAGTTAACCTAACTATTTAGTTTAACCTAACTAGTTAGTTTAAACCTAAACGAGTTGTTACCTAACTAGTTAGTTAACCCTAACTAGTTTTAGTTTTTAACATAACTAGTTAGTTACCTAACTAGTTAGTTACCTACTGTTTAGTTAACCTAACGAGTTAGTTTAACCTAACTAGTTGTCAACCTAACTAGTTGTTAACCTAACTAGTTAGTTACCTAACTAGTTAGGTTAACCTAACTAGTTAGGTTAGCTAGTTAGTTAACCTAACCTAGTTAGTTACCTAAACTAGTTTTAGCCTAACTAGTTTAGTAACCGAACTAGGGTTAGTTAACCTAATGTTAGTTAACCTACTAGTTTAACTAACTAGTTAGTTAACCTAACTAGTTTAGGTTAAATCTAATAGTTGGTTAAACTCAACTAGTAACTGAACTAGTTAGTTAACCTACTAGTTTAACCGAACTAGTTATTAACCGAACTAGTTAGTTAACACTAACTAGTTAGTTACCTACTAGTTAGTTAAACCTAACTAGTTTTATGTTAAAGTAACTAGTTAGTTAACCTACCTAGTTAGTTTAACCTAACTAGTTACCCAAATAACTAGTTATTTAACTAACTATTGAGGGTTACTAGTTAGGGTTAACCTAACTAGTTAGGTTAACTAACTAGTTTTAGGTTAACTAACTAGTTTCGGTTTTAACTAACTAGTTCGGTTAACTAGTTAGGTTACTAACTAGTTAGGTTAACTAGTTAAGTTAACCAACTAGTTAGGTTCACTACTAAGTTAGGTTAACTAACTATTAGAGTTAAGCTAACTAAGTTAGGTTTAACTAGTTAGGGTTACCTAACTAGTTGTTTTTACTAGTTAACTAACTAAGTTAGGGGGTTCAACTAGTTAACCTAACTATTTAGGTTAACTAACTAGTTAGGTTAACTAGTTAACGTCTAACTAGTTAGGTTAACTAGACTGTTAAGGCTAACTTAACTAGGTTAGGTTTCCTAACGATTAGGTTACTACTAGTTAGGTAACTAACAAGTTAGGTTAACCAACTAGTTAGTTAACCTTAACTAGTTAGTTAACCTAGTTTATGGTTAAGCTACTAGTTAGGGTTACCTACAAGTTAGGTTAACCGAACTAGTTAGTTAACCTTAACTAGTTAGTTACCTAACTAGTTAGGTTTAACCTAGCTAGTTAGTTTGCCTAACTATTAGTTAACATAACTAGTTAGTTAACCAACTAGTTAACCTAAATAGTTAGTTTACCTAACTACTATTAACCTACTAGTTAGTTAAACCTAACTAGTTAGTTAACCTAACTAAGTTAGTTAACCTAACTAGTTAGTTAACCTAACGAATTAGGTTAACCTAACTAGTTAACCTAACTAGTTAGTTAACCTACTAGTTAGTTACACCTAACTAGTAGTTAACTAGCTTGTTAACTAGTAACTTAACTGGTTAGTTAACCTAACGAGTTTTTAGTTAAGCCTAGCTAGTTAGTTAACCTTAACTAAGTCTTTAACCTAACTAGTTAGTTACCTAGTAACCTTAACTCGTTAGTTAACCTAACTATTGTTAACCGGAACTATTTGTTACCTAACTAGTTCGTTAACTAGTTAACCAAACTAGTTAGTTAACTAGTTAACCTAACTAGTTAGTTAACCTAAACTAGTTAGTTTAACCTCTAGTTAGTTAACCTAACTAGTAGTTAACCTAACTAGTTAGTTAACCTAACTAGTTAGTTAACTAACTAGTTATTACCGAACTAGTTTATTTACCTAACTAGTTAGTTAACTAGTTAACCCTACTAGTTATGTTACTATTAACCTAGACTAGTTAGTTTAACTTAACTATTAGTTAACCTAACTAGTTAGTTAACCTAACTAGTTAGTTTAACTTAGTTACCTAGCTAGTTTAGTTAACTAGTTACCTAACTAGTTAGTTACCCTAACTAGTAAGGTTCACCTACTAGTTAACCTAACTAGTTAGTTAACCTAATTAGTTAGTTAACTAACTCGTAAGTTAACCTAGTTAGTTGGCGTGGAGGAGGCCAAGGGGGCGCCCCACAAGGCTCGTGGCTGGGCAAGTGATGTTTTGTCGAGAGCTGCTTGGTATGGAAGGACCTGCTGGAGACTCGCGGGCGTGGCTGACCCCGCGGAGTGGTCGTCGTAGGGGGGCGGGCGACGCGCCCCGGCGTATGCCCCCAATGTATTGATTGATTGAAGGGCCCACAAACACTTGTTACTATCATATATTGTTCCCTTTGTTATTATTGTTTATTAACCATTATTATCATTATTACCATTAATATTATTAATTATTCTTAGTATTATTGTTTGTTGTATTATCATTATTATTATTATATATTATTATCATTATTATTTATAACTGTGCTTATCATCAATATTATCCATATATAATATTCTCCTTATATTCTATATTATTTATATTCCTACTAATCTTATAATATCCTATTATCTTATCATTAGTTTTTATAGAAGCTGCTTTTATGGTAGAGTGGTTGGCCTGGCATGCTGGGTGTATAGGAAGGGGTTCAAGAGGACGTTGCGTCGACTCCTTGGCTGGTTAACAGTAGACAATGAACAAGCACAAACTTTTTTCTCGTATAGAAGCATAGCTGTCAAGTGTTACTGACAAACAAATGTAATAAAAAAAGCTAAAAAAATTAAAATGAAAAGACAAATACATAAATGTTTTTATACTTAAATTGCCTAATTACCTACACAAGGGTTGATGGGGAAAAAAAATTTGCTGACAGCTGCCTCTCTGAGCCACTCTCTGCACCGGCAAGCCTTCGACAACGCTAGAGACACGCCAACTCCCAGCAACAACAAACCAATATTAAAGTATATACAGCAGATGCTAATATTATCGTCACTACATTACCGGAACCCAACATGTTCACTATTTTCTGTAATTAAGATGACAATTATTATTAGTCGGTTTGAAAACAAATTGTTAAAATAAAATTGTCCAAATAAAACACTTGTTAACATTTTATTAAGCACGGTAAAGATTAATGCGCTAACATCACTGAGGTGTTTTTATTCAGTACGTTATACAAAGTCTTACATTATGGGTTTTGTTATTGCTTTTTCGTGAAACAAGAGGTGGAGAAAAATGCCTAATTTGGCTTTATTTTTTTCTTCTTCTTGGGGTTATTTCCCTTTCTGAAGTAGTCCTTGGCTTGTATGAGAACATACTTCAATGAGCGCAGATAAGATTTTCATCCTATCTAGACACTTTGCAAGTACCCAACTACAAGGTTATTGACTATACAAAGCGCCGGGCCACGTCAGCACGAACTAAGCGGACTCGAACCGCTGACCGAATGCACAGGGACGCTGCACATTGCGAACTCACGTCTCTACCCAACCTTGCCACCCTGACGGGCTCAATAAGAGCAGCCACGCATAGGCATTGAAAAAGAAGGTACAAGGAGTGAATGGTCTGACGTGACAAAGACAAAGTCTCTCATTTAACTACGACTTTCAGCAGCTGATCAGGGGACTGACGCTTTCAAGTCCATTAAATTTTCTTTTAAGTTTCTATCTTATGGTTAGAATTTAAAAGTTGTAGCAATATTTTTTCTATGAAATATTGCTTCCACCCTTAAAACAGTCACCAAGAACTATGATCATTGGTTGTGCAGATCATTTATTTTACATTTCATGATATAGTCGTAGTAAGTTATTGATAGTATAATATCTAAGATCTCTTGGCTTGGGGTTGGGAAACAGGGCAAAAGTTTGATATTTGTTTTTCTGGGCCTATCTTGAAACCGGCTTTGTTAAAAATCTCTCTTTTCCTCTCTCTCTCTCCCCTCTCTCTCTCTCCTCTTTTCTCTCTCTCTCCTCTCTCTCTCTCTCGCTCTCTCTCTCTCTCTCTCTCTCTCTCTCTCCTTTTCCTCTCTCCTCTCTCTCTCTCTCTCTCTTCTCTCTCTCTCATCATGTTGAAAAAAGTTCGGAGTTTGCAATCGGATAAAAACTAATTACTATATTTTTTTTTTTCTCTCTCTTCTCTCTCTCCTCCTCTTCTCTCTCCTCTCTCTCTCCTCTCTCCTCCTCTCTCTCTCTCTCTCCTCTCTCCTCTCTCTCTCTCTCTCTCTCTCTCTCTCTCTCTCTCTCTCTCCTCTCTCTCTTCTCCTCTCTCTCCTCTCTCTCTCTCTCTCTCTTCGCTTCATTTATCTTTTTCCTTCCTACCAATCTACTCTTTCCTCCTCCTCCTCCTCTTAATCCTCCTCTTCCTCCTCATTTCCCTTAAAATTTAAACAGCCACAAATTTTTCCTACCTTCCTTTCCTGTTTTCCTTTTCCTCCAACTCCTCCCCACCTCCTCCTCCTCCTCCTCCTTCCCCCTCCTCCCAGCAGTTTTATAAAGCTGAAGGTCTTAATTAACGAGCCATTAATATGGAGCAGGTGTGAGGAGAGGGGAGGAAGGATGAGGAGGAGGAGGAGGAGGAGGAGGAGATACCAGAATACCCTTTGGTCTATGAACGAGGGTCTCTGCTGCTTGAATAACTGATAATGCAAGTGGATAGCGTGCTGGCCACATCCACGAACCAAGACCAAGACCAGGACCCATCAAAACCTGTCTCGGTACTGGTCTCGAGACCAGGCCAGTCCGAGACCTACAACACTGACACACACACACCCACACACACACACACACACATTATAGAGTTAGAAGGAGGAGGAGGAGGAGGAGGAGGAGGATGGGAAGAAGTACTACAATAAAAAGATGGTAATTATTCTCTCTCTCTCTCTCTCTCTCTCTCTCTCTCTCTCTCTCTCTCTCTCTCTCCTCATCTCTCTCTCATCTCTCTCTCTCTCTCTCTCCCTCCTCTCATCTTCTCTCTCATCTCTCATCTCTCTCTACGCCGGAAGGGAGTGGGTTCAGGAGTGGGTTCAGAGGTGGAGACTTCTCGTCCATTCATACACGAAACTTTTCATCATGCCACTAGAATTGGTCTGTCCTGGAATCCCCTCTCCACACCTGTTGGTCAGCCTCAAGGGACTGGCATTTGGGCCGGTTGATGTCGCTTATCATCCTCCTTCCATGTGTCCCTCTCGCCATGTCTTATTTTCCGTTTTTCGTTGCGTTGTATGATCCACACCTGTTTCAAACTACGTTGCAAGAAGACTTGATCATACCTGTTTCGCACGTGATATAGTGAGTTTTGCCCAGTGGCTAGCAACCTGGAAATGGTGAGCTTGAAGTCCGAGTTAAGTCGCGCCGGGAGCAACCTCTTTCTGCAATGGTCGAGTAGCTAATGACTACCCACATATAATTCCTGCGCCACCACGGGCGAATGCCAACCATCACACGCCTCTGGAAATGCCTACAGGCGCTATAGGCTAAGAAGTGAGAATTTTGTTTTCTTATCCGGTGATTACTTCCAGCAAAAAGATGAGGAAGGAACTCCGATGCCCAGGACAACACATAAAAGGCGCCATCCAGCTGACTCAGCCCGAGGACCACTTGTTTGGAAACCGATCCTGAAAGAGTGAACATTCTTACGTAAGTCGTACATTTTATACCAGCTTATCAATTATCTGTATTATGCACACTGATATTTTCTTCTGGATTCTGTAAACTTAGCAAGTGTACGAATGTCTTCTTATGATGAAAATAATAGTGGTAATAAACATTCATCAAGCTGCCCTTGAACCCCCTGGCCCTCCGGCTTGCTCCCTTCATCCTGTAGCCCAGAGGAGACCAGGCAACGGATGGAGGCGAGAGTGGCGACCTCCTAGTGGCGCTTGGGCATATTGTAGTGAACCCCAATGTTGGGCTTCACGCCCAGCTGATTAATTACCCTAAAGTCACGCCAGTACGCCACGCCAGATGCGGCTGACTGACTGGGGTGACCTAAATTTCCCGCACCTCCTGCCTTGGGAGCGGGAGCCAGTCAGTCTTCCACCTACCATCACAGAGAGCTAACACACTCCGTTCTGTGAGGCTCGCGCGACCGTCTCCGCCGTAACATATACATATTATCGCCTTAATAAACCTGTGTGCGAACTTAGTGTTTAGTTTATCCCGTGTCTAGCTAAAAAACTACTACAATATCATAATCATAGGCTGGCAATGACTCTCACTCCTGTGTATGAGAGAGAGAGAGAGAGAGAGAGAGAGAGAGAGAGAGAGAGAGAGAGAGAGAGAGAGAGAGAGAGAGAGAGAGAGAGAGAGTGAGTGCGTTTGGAGAGTACACGTGTGGGTGTGCGTGTGTATACCTTTGTTATAAAAACCTACTAGTTGTCTACGCTACGTCATGCAAAGTGGCATACAGCGGTAAGGTATATATAAATTCTATACCTATTATAAATCAACATACACGACCATACGTAGCATTATAATTTTTACTTTCAGGTAATGAATGATGAAGATAACATGAGCGTACTACATCTATAGTACCTGCGACTCTTCATAAACAAGGAGTCTTCATAAGCAAGGAATATGTGTGTCATGCTTTCATAGGTATTTATAGGACATTTTTGTCGTTTTTGAAGGGACGTAGCTATGATATAGTTACATATTTCGTATCTCTTTATATTTTAGTTAGCCAAGAGCCGTTGAAGTTTGTTGCAGTACTTGAATAACAAATATTTCCAGAGTAAGAATCTTGTATTTACACTTGATACTATTAGGTTGTACTCGCATACACTCTCAGAAATAAGGGGTACATTAAGGGTCGAATTGTTACATCGCACCATCACTACCCTTTTAAAACCCTATGTCCAGGCTGTAGGGTAGATGCTGCCAATTATACCCTTCATCTACCCTTTATCTACCCTTTTTAGACGAGAGGGTTGAAAAAGGGTATATTTGCGTCGATCCGAAAGGGTATATTTGTAAGGGTAGGAAAAGGGTAGCAGTATTTCATCACTACAGACACCCTTTTTCTACCCTTTTCCTACCCTTTTTTTCTAAGAGTGTAGACAAACCGTTGGTCTATGCGAGTACAACCTAATATTATCAAGTGTAGCTATATACAATATTCTTACTCTGGAAATGTTTGTTTTTGCTGCAACAAACTTCATCCGCTCCTGGCTAACTGAAATAAAGAGAGATACGATCACAGACGGACGTGCGAACTTAGAAAGTGAGGAAAAAGAGACTTGAAGAGTTAAGGGGAACAGCGGATTCTGGCTAAGCACTTCCGGCACTGCTTCAAGAATATCGGAAACCAGCCAGCCTGATACCAAACACGGATTGCTGTAATGGCTGTAATGCTGTGATACACACGATGCTGTGATAGTTCCAGGTTGTTTATGTAAAGCCGTACGTAACGTAAAGACGACAATGTCATCACAAGTAATCGTCAAGCAGTGGTGGTCAAGGTATAGCAGACGCCTGGTATAGTCAATAGTATAGTCTATAGTCTATTTTTTTTATTCTGGTCCAAATGCAGTCTGGAAGCCACGCCCCCTGCCTCCCCTTCTATTGTACGGGGCAGCTGATTGGTGCATTCCTCGTATCATCACCACCAATCACAATATCTTCACTACTTAACAACGCGTGACCACTGGACAGAGCAATCTTCACTACAAAGGGATTTTTGATTTTGTCACCCTCTGTAGTGAAGATTGCTCTGTCCAGTGGTCACGCCGCTGTTAAGTAGTGAAGATATTGTGATTGGTAGTGATGATACGAGGAATGCACCAATCAGCTGCCCCGTAGCATAGAAGGGGAGGCAGGGGGCGTGGCTTCCTTACTGCATTTTGACCATAATAAAAAAAATAAACTATAGTCAAGTCATTGCAGGCAAGGCCGAGTTAACAACATGTCGTGACACGCGCATGGAGGGGAGGGGAGGAGACAAGAGTCTTGACGTAACGTGGCGTGAGCAATAACACAGAAAACTAATTCAACGACACCTGAACATTAATTATATAATCAAATACCATGGCAGCATTTATATTTTTTATATTTATTTCTATATATTTCATCTAGGTATTTATTTATTTATTTATTTATCATATATTTTTTACGACAATATTTCTATAGTAGAACCAATTTATGAATTCCGTTTGGGCGTTGGCTGGAGTGTAGAATTTACTGTTCACGGCACAGCCAAATCTCATACATGGCCAAATATCGGATTAGACCCTTAGCGAAAAAGAATACCCTCACTCTCCCTCACTTCTCCCGGCAGGAGCTGATGTGGGGAATCCACCCACTTTTTTTTTTTTCTCTCTCTCTCTCTCTCTCTCTCTCTCTCTCTCTCTCTCTCTCTCTCTCTCTCTCTCTCTCTCTCTCTCTCTCTCTCTCTCTCTCTCTCTCCCCCCCCCCCCCAACATTTTGTGCTTGCATGTAAATGGGACTGCGAGGAAGTGACATGGTGTCTAAATGGCTACATCGGAAAGCTGTCATGTCAAAAGTGTTGTGGTATTTAAATAAAATTATCATTATTTTCTTTAAAAAAACTAAACATTGACAACACTGAGTAGCTTTACTACAACATTAAATATATACAGAGTTTTTAAAATTAATTCCGAAGTGGTAATTAACTGGTATACGAAACAGAGATTATGTGTCTTGACTGACGTGGCAGTGCGTCGGACAGGAAATTCCCCACTCCAGCCAACACCCAAATGACTTCATAAATTGGTTCTATTATAATAATTTTATTGGTTGATAATTAATATGCAGGTGAAGGCTTGATCAAAGGTTGATGTCACAGAGTTAAAGTCACTAGAGTGTCAGTGGCGTCGCTAGGTAAGTAACACTCAATGGGGGGCACAGCTGAGTATAAGGGGCACTAGGCAAGCGGAGCTAAGGGATATTCTGATGCCACCCACATAGAGGCATACTCTAAGATCAC